>JARKHS020000492.1:0-86686 GCA_030143305.2 Amblyomma americanum | reverse complement strand
GTGTGTGACTTCCTCACGTACAAACTGCTGGATGTGCTGGAGGAGCGACGGTTGGTCCAGAGCACCGTCCCCTGGGAGAGCCAAACTGCAAGGTGTGGCGTCCTGAAAGCCTGCACGCCGAGTGGAAATACGCTCTTTGTGCAGCTCATCAAAACTTTGGCAGTTGCCGATTGCACCGGAGACAGTCTGGGGATCCTTGGCGATGAGCATCTGGAAGGCATCATCCTCAATGCCTTTCACGGTATGTCTGATCTTGTCGGCCTCGCTCATAGAAGGGTTGATTCGCATGTAGAGAGTTGACGACATTTCTACGTAACTGGGGAAGTTTTCACCGGTTCGCTGGGCCCGACTTCGCAAGCGTTACTCGGCGCGAAGCTTACGCACTGCGGGGCGGCCAAAGATTCTCTCAGGCTGGCTTTGAGAGCTGCCCAGCTTGAGATGTCAGCCTCGTGGTTTCGAAACCAGAGATTTGCTACGTCGCTCAAGTAAAATATAACATTGATGAGCTTGATGCTGTCGTCCCACTTATAGTATGCACTTACGCGTTCATAGGTGGCCAATCAATCCTCTACATCCGTGTCATCTGGGCTGCTGATGATGGCCGGGTCACGCTGCCGCGCGGCGCCGGAACAGAAGACAGCCGACGGAAGACATGATGCAGTTTGTGTGACGGTCTCAGGCACTGCAGAGGCAGTAGGCAATGCGCGGTTGGAAAGCTCCAGGGCGAGGGGATCGTTGGCACATCCACCACTTGTAATAAAGAACGTCTTGCAAGGCGCTACATCAGGAACAACTAGCGATACTGTCTAGGTACAGATCAGTCGCAGCGGTCAGTCCAGGGCACGCACGAGGGTTATGATGATGATGATGACGTCCTCAGGCTAAATGGCACGTACCCACGGCGGGGGATTGGTCGGAGTGCATTGCTGATACAAATGCACACATGGGTAAGGAGTGGAGTAATTGGATAATTTTGTGAAGACTCGAAATTGGATGAAAAAGAAGATAAAAAACGTAAATGAAAAAGCTGTGAATTAACATTTCAGCATAAAAATCTACCTGATGCAATTATGTATCCGTGAATAAAATCGCACACAGGTTTCAAGGCATATTCCTTGGCGCTTTACCCAAAGGAGAGGAGGATCGGAATAGAAAGAGATAGCCCGGGCGAGCGAGAGGGATCTTCAAGTATGTTCTACGGAGAGAAGCGAACCGCCGGCAAAAGAGGGAAAAATCATCTATTGACTCAATTTCACCACAAGGCTCATGGAGGTTGGTCAGCGATAAACTTTATCGACATAAATAGAGATTTAGTCGCGGTATTCTGCAACGCAAGGGGGTCATGGACACCTCACATTTCCTCGAACTGGACATCCGCACACTCCATAGAAATCCCAGGTGATGAAAATCCGCTACAGCAAGGAGAGGCTCATGGCTCAAGTAGTGGAGGCGCTGGAACCTTTGGAAGCGTGCTTCAGTCAAGAACACAGTATTAGGGGCGAACGAGACAATAGATTTCCCAAGGACGGACTTCGCTAAAAAATCAGCCCTCTCATTAGAAGCAATGCAACAGTGCCCAGGAACCCAGTGAACACATACCTCTGTAATATGTGGAGGAATAAAAAATCGAAAGGAACGGCTCATAGCAGTATCCCTCGATTTTTGGAGTATCTCCGGCTCATAGGAGTATCTCAAGAATACTCCTACGAGCCGTTCCCATCGATTTTTCCAACGCTGTCAAGAAGGAAATGCTGTCTGAAAGTATAATAACCTGAAAGATACTGCAGGGAATCATTATTGAGGCCAACTCAATGGCCATAAACTCGGCGACAAAGATAGGGGTACAGTCAGGGGCCCGAATTGAACAACTCCAATCAAGAGCCCTTGAGCAAATGCCAATGGCTGCCTTTTCATTTTACTGGGAGGCGTCTGTAAAAACTGCAATATGATCAGGAAAATTATCAAGATACTCCTCAATAAGCCCTTTTAGTACACTGGGGGGGGGGGCAGATCTTTCACATTCCATGGGAGGGTGTCATCAAAGGAGACTGCAGTATCAGTGCGGCGGCGGATAACTGGTACTACCGAATTTATTGATACAGAAATTTTTAACAGCATGGAATTAGTGAACACAACCTGAGTAACGTTATATCTGGGCCAAGAAGCACAAAATAATACAGATGGGTTCGTTGTAAATATGATATTATCCATTCCAGGAACACGCTCCAGAGTCCAGAGACCTTAAAAACGTCTGCACAGTAAGAAGCTGAAACCGCGACCTTAGATCAGGTATCCGCGTCTCCATGTCCATAACAGCATTCGCCTCTGATTTAGGCAGACCTAATTAAAGGCGCAGATCACGTCACACCATAACAAATAGGGGTTCAAGCTTATACCTTGGGCACCCACAAAAAAACAGAGCCGAATTCAAGTATTGGCCGCACATAGGCCTTATAACGCAAGAGCAAAGTGTCCCTACACATGCCAATTTTTTTGTTGCTGATCCTAACCAACCGGCCAAGGGCACGCTCACCTTTAAAAACAATGCATCTAATATGGGGCCGCCAGTCTAACTGTGTGTCATTAAATATACCCAAGTATTTTACCGAATCAACTTGCGGGATTAGGATAGAGTGATACGGCAAAGAATTGTAAAGAGGGGATGACTGTGGGAAAACAAGGACTTCACACTTGTTGACATTTAAAGTTAGCATCTGGCTGTCGAGCCAAACTTCCAGTGCATTTGAATACTCTTGCAACAATTGATACAGGATATGAATATTTTTGGCAGAAGCGAAAAAAGCAATATCATCCGCATACACATAAACATTGACGACCGGGTGAATGGGGATATCACGTATTAGTATGTTAAACTACAACGGCGAAAGAACGGAGCCCTGTGGGACACCTCTGGACTGGGCGTATGTGTTAGAATTTAACGTACCCTTAGAGCAACAGAAATATCTTGTCCTTAAGAACTCCCTTATCCACGCAAAGAGGTTGTACACGAGCTAGTGTTTGAAGCAAAATGCTGGGTTCAACGCTGTCACACGCCTTAGCAATATCTAAAGTAACCGGAGCAGATATCTCTTTTTGCATCATAGCAACCCTAGTATGGCTCTCCAAGTCTATGTGCGCGGTCCAAATTGAACACCCACTGCGGAAACCAATCTGAGCCTCACTGAAGCCTCGAAGAGACAGAACATGATTCGTGAGGCGGCTGTGGACTACCCGTTTTACAAGCGTAACCAAATTTGATGCGAGAGCAATCGGCCGAGTATTGTTGAGATCAAAACCTTTTTTATGGTCTTTTAGCAATAAAATTATTTTCGCGGTTTTCCAATTTTGTTAAATCCGGGCCTTTTCCAAAGACGAATTGAGAATCGGCAAGAGGTCCAGGGCAAAGTCTTGCATTAGTATCTTCAGCATGCCGACTGTTACTCCGTCAACCTCAGGGACAGCAGACTGTAGACAATCTACTATAGACGCTATATTAGATACAGAGACCTCAGTGAAGTCTGCACTTAAATGAAATGGGGTCAAAGGAAAGGCAGAGCGAGCATGAAAACGCGCTGCAAGGCCTTGAGCTATGGACTGCAATTGTTTTTTTTCCCGAGGGGGAAGCACTGTTGACCAAACGATATGAGAAGAGGGGAGCACATTAGTACGTTCCATGTATCTATAGAGGGTCGGAGCGTTCGGCGCTTGTCGTTGTCTTCTTCTTTAAGCGCCAACCTCTTAAGATTCCGGAGCCGAAGGCCAGCCTTATATAGGCTTATATAGCGAGAAATGGTGGTGAATCCGTCAGCCGTCCCTGCGTTCAGCTTTATGATAAGGAGTCTGCATTTTGCTAGTCATTACCGGTGATCGTCGGTTGAGGTGTATTTTTGGTTTACGCCCCCTTTGCCCACATGCGCATTCCTTGAGTGTGTAATTGTGGCACTGTCACATATTAAACATGTTTGTCCTCTAGTCTTTTGGTCGGTGTTTTTGGTGCTTTTTTCAATATGAATCCATTCCGACTAGCGCAGTTTTTCGTCTTAGTTGTGTCCTCCTATCAAATTGAATCTTGTGTCTACAAAGTTAACAGGCCTAATAACTAGTGAGACATTGCAGATAACGCCCAGTGTTCTGATTTCATTATTCTAAACCAAGAGAAGGAAAAACGTTGCCTGGATGTACGTTTGTTAACTTTCACACAGGAAGCTCCAGAACGTGCAGTGATTATATTCGTTAGCAGCGCCAGGAAGGCTGGCTGGAGCGCTGTAGTGAATTAAAACGATGAAGCAGAGACTATATGGACGTTTTTCTATGCCTCACGTGACCCAAAAACACTATTTGATGTCACAGCCATCGTTCGGCTGTTGAAACCGAAAACAAAACAGCATAACAGAAAAAATTGTGGCTATCTTCGGTGCTTCTGCAGTCATTGTTTTATGTGCCCACATGCCATCCACAAAAATATAGATTCTCATTCCGCTGCGATCAGTTGCAAGATAGAGCATGGGAACGGACATTGAGCCTTATAACTCGATATGTTATGTTCCTTCTGCTGCAGTTTCATGAGATACCTCAAAGAACGAAAGGATGATCGGCTTAATTACGTTCGAAATTTGATTTCCTTTCTGTCATAGCATATTGGTGTGCATTTGCCATGGCTCGTGGTCATGCAGTCACTCAGCCGCTTTCTACCATGGCGTCGTTGATAGATCTACTGATGCGGTACTTGGACAACCCTCCCAAAAATCCTCGAGGCTGAGCGCTAGTGATTTCAGTGCCAATTTGCGATGTTCCGCGCCTTTCTACCGGAGTGAAAACATCTTTACTGAGAGTGCCCTGACGTGCAACCTCCTCAATCGAAAGCGGCACAACAGCCTGGATGAGTGGGTGCGCGCCCGCGAAGATGAAGCCACCGGGCACAAGACGTAGAAGAACAAAAATGGAGTAGTTATAGCTTCAGAGCTGAGATGCAACGCCCATCTGTGCATCTATGACAGATAAGACTGCAGCATAGTATCAAATGTTCTGCGTCCTTTAGGAATAGCTCCGAGATTAACACCACGTTCACAGTTAACATCATGTCAAAGAGGGGGATACGAGCAGTAAGGATAAGAACTGCAAGCGTCTTTGATAGTCACCTACTAATCTCTTTATTTCAGGATCATTTAAATATGAAAATATAGGTGTTTTCATAGCGCTAGAAGTTTAGAAAAAAAGATTTTTTTATTCTTCTTAACTTCTTTATAAAGCTGGTTCAAGACTGCATGAAAATTGCAGATACTTGTATTTAAAGTTTATCTGCAAAGCCGCTACGAGTTTTACACAAGCCAAGGTCAATGCTGCCGTTATACTCTTCTGGTCAATCGCAGTTCCGATGCCAGAGACCAAGAATAGTTGACATTTCATATCTGTTTTAATACACGATGCACATGGGTACTAGTTTCAAAATAACTGTTTCATTAAGCTTACAGAGAAAGAAATTTACGTAGAGAATAAAATTGTTACTCTACTCTCAATACTACAGTGAAAACTATACGACGCGTATAACCGTAGGCCGTGAAACATTAAATCTGTGCGCCCGCTCAGCTTCAAAGAGGCCAAGATGCAGTCGCACAAGAACTAAAAAGGTCTCATGTTCCGTAGTCAACTTCATTTTGCGACCCTTACCAGACTTTACATCAGCTTCAATATCTGTGCTGAAAATATCAGAGCCATTCTCTCCGACTTTCAATAAAAGCAGAGAGCTAGTGAAGCCCTTGTAATTCTACTGTCCATTAAACAACGTCAAATAGTCAAATATTCGTCACAGTCCTTAAATTACCTGAAGCGGAAGGCCGCTTTCCTGTCTTTCTTCAGCAACCTTATTGGCTAGGTTCTCTTTCTCAGATTTCAGCAGGCGAGCAGTCTCCACGGCGGCTATCACCTGTTCTTCCAGCTGTGTGCACCTATCTTGAACTTTACATAATTTTCTCGCAATTTTAATCGGGGCTCGCAACGTTAATCGAGGTACACAAATGCTCGCTCTCAGAGGCTCACCACATATGTTCAAACTGGAAACGAGAGTGTTGGATGATGGGCTTCCTATGTTCTGCAGTGCGGAATAAAAATAATTCTAGCCCATTCGTGCATGTTATATTTAGCTTGCCTACATGAGCGCAAAATGAAACCCATTAGGGGGATCAACAGACAGCGTACAGGGGGCTCATCTCGCTCACCATTTGTAGAACCGATATGATTTCACATAGACTTCCAACATTGGACTCGCAGAGGCACCCACTTCATAGCGCAATTTGTGCAAAACTGTATGGTTTTAAATGCGTCAAGGTATATCTCCAATGTTTTAGGCGTCATTTCTCGACGTTTAGCTAATTTTAGGGAGCTTCACTTACAGTTTGAAATGTCATGACAGTGAAACTGTTGAAAACGGAGGGGAGAGGGATAGCCAGAAAAACATTAAAAATTTGCTTTGGTGTATTCAGTCATTAAATTCTTTCATTGCAAGCGTTTTGTTGGTAGTAAATATGTATTGATCGACAGACAGTAGTGCCAACAGTGGCCTCTAAGCTACAGATTTAGCTTATACATGGATGTATATATGTATTTGAGTTATTCTTAGTATAGTAGCATTGTTTGGAAATATTTAAGAAGAATAACTTAGCACCCTCGAAGCATGGCATCCTTCTCTCAGCTTTAAGATTAAAAATTGGTAAAGTGACATAACTATTTGTGAGTAAAGGTCAAATTGGAAATTCATTGTACCATTCTATTCGCTTCCATGAAATTTTTGCAACCACATTCCATCACCAAGGTATATCTTATGGGTCTTCGTGTGGTCAGGCTTCCTTTAATGCTCGGTCAGGACCTTCCTCGATTGCATCACATTTTTCAAAGTCAACTGCGCTTCCGGTTCTACACTGTTCTTCAGCCACTTGAATGCATCTACTGTTGCCGCCTTTAATTAGTCCCCAAATCACGCAGGGAACCTTTTCGCCTGAAAGTAAGGAGTAAGAATGTATATATTCAGAAAAGGTTAAACACAAAGAGCGAAGATGTTACCATCAGAAGCGCAAGGGCGAATAGGCTTGTTTATTACTGATAGAACAACATTTTATTGAATATAAATGCTGAATAGTTATTCAAAACAGCAGGCTCTCATGCATGCACTGCTTAAAATCAACTGCCAATACCTGGAAAAACAATAGCAAGAGCCACGTGTGATGACTTCCAAGCAAACTATAATTTGAATTGCTGGTACGGCGTATCCGATTTCAAACCCTCGAAGGGACATCCACTCACGTCTGCATCATGGTGCGCGACGGCGCTGCTCTCTACGTAGTTGTCGCCAAATTACGAATGACTGGTCTTTAGGTGTGCGCCTAGATACCTTACAAATTGATTTATATTTTTCCGTCACATAACTAGGAAATGAAGGCCGCATCCTGGTGTGTGATTTCGTGCTTATATGGTAACTAAAAGTTTGAAAAAAAGTTTTGGGGACCTCAGACTAGGAAGAATATTTCCTCAACTGCGAAATTTTCGAGAAAGCTGTATAGCTTTCCTTTGTAGCCGTATGACTGTTCATGGGTAGATGGCAATGAGTAATTACTCCCTTATTACATAATTTGGGGAGGACACAGCTTAGGCTTCTGATACTCTTTGGAGATACGTGCAGCAAGACTGGGTTTTGAATGTCCTAGCGCGCATTACTTCGCCATTTATAGAAAATGAAAATAGCGGTATTTCTGCGTGAACTGTAGCTGGCTGAACTTGCAATTTCCTTCGTGCTACAACGTACTTGTGCCGTTAGCCCCACTACACTGAGTATGTATAAGGCTCGCTTCTCCCTGCTTCAGTAGAAAGTATATCGTACCGACATATTACTACTCTCCTAGTTATATCCAGGTCATACACTAAAACATAGTAAGCCAGTTTGCGCCACTGTATCAGTCTGCATGTCATGCACTGATTCTCAGAAGGAAAGAAGGAGAGGTTATCTCTAGTTGGTCCATATAGCGAAGTAGGCATTAATGCGGGTTTTTCCTGGAAACACTCAAGCACTGAAAATGCTCAACCACTGGAGGATGGCTTCGGGCGTGGTGGCTTCAATACATTGTCATCATCATTTGGCGGCATAGAGTGAAAGCAAAGAATGACTAATCTTTCACTAATCGCCTCTCATGATAATCATTCTCCAAATGAAGGTTACAGCCTCCGTCACCCCGGAGCTTCAGCGGTTAGCAACACAAGCGCCACGAAAACAGTACGAATTCACGCACGGACGCTCAGTGCGAAACCCTAAGGATGGAAGCTATATTACTAGTCCTGTTGAAACTAAATGTATGTAGAATTGTCGCTATAATTACGAATACGCGCTGGTAAATTCGAAATAACATGTTTTGGCACCGTGCATAAACTCTTTTCGAATAAACATACAACACAGGGCACTTGAACCATAATACTTGTTCACTGCAGCCTGCATACAGTACCATGTATTCCAGTTTGTAGTGAGATTTGCTTCTGCTTTCTGCCTCGCGGAGCGCTATCTGCGTCATTATGTGTCTAAAAAATCTATATTTCCCATGCAGTTCTTTTTTCCTTCCAAGAGAACACTAGCATGCATTCCTGTTATTGGTGTATATCTAAGAGAATTATACACAACAAAATTCATGCCCATGTAGTAGTCAATACACTTAGCCTGTAAGCAGAAAACGGACTCAGCTATTGATTCCCGCATTTCATATTTCCTTGTGATCATGCATCACAGTAGTCACTTTCCTGTCATGTACCCCGTTTTGCTCGCTTTTCTGAACTCTCGATGTCCAGACGCACAGCTCTATATTGCTTTTGGCAGGCACAGGTAACACAGGCCCGTCACAGGTATCTTATTTCAGGGAAGCCACCTGGATACCATAGTAGCGAGTGTTCCCGTTAATTTTCTTCATTGAGGACTACAAGCTCCGCATTCGTATCTGGCTACGTTCCAGCTACTTCTTTTTTTCCTAATTTTGTCAACGGCTGCTTGTATGCAGATTTTATACCTCGGCGTACTCTTTGAACATATAAAAAATACAAGTATTTCATTGGCCTTCCCTCCTATCAGCCCTGCCAGAACAGCCGCGCTATTTAGAGCATGGTATGTGCTGCGGCGTAGAAAACTACTCTGAAGTGTTACACATAGCCTATGAAACACACCATGATGGACGGCTGAGGAATAAATTAGATAACCTGAAGTCCCTTAAGAATTTGTCGATATGGCGTAAGTATGAAACTTAGTGCATGAAAAGCGTATCGGAATTCTGAGTCTTTCCATAGATGGTAGCTGCCGCACTCCGGGATATGCCAGTAACTATGGCTGCTGAATGTCGCCTTCTTCTCACGCTTCTCCTCGTGCTGGACAGCAAGCTCAGACGATGCCGATGGCGCGCATCGATTTAAACCAAAAAGGAGAGATAAAAACGTCACGAGGAGTGTTTCCAATACCAAGACGAATATTCCTTTTTATAGCTAGTTTTCAAATAGTTCAAAGAATTGTTCTCTGTAGGAAAGAAAACATTGTGGCCTGAATATTGAAAACAGGATTTAATAAACATGAGCCATTTTTCTTCACACTCGATGTTCTGAATAGTAGTCCCAATGGTTTCGATATGTTATTAAAGATCATCTACGCTGGCATACTGTTACTGCGTACAAACGTGAGCATTGAAATTCTATACCTAAAAAGCACACACACGAGGCCTGTCTGTGTTGCTTTCTGGCGCTAGCTCTTTCAAGACATGAAGAGCCCACCCGCCTTACATTACGGTTTCACGAGCGCATTTTTATGCTGTGCAAGCGCAAAATTTACAAATTTAAAAGACGTAAAAGGAAGCCCTCGAGCCCTGAGAAGAAATGCAAACACTCCTCACCTTTGAACGTTTCTGGAAATGTCGGCATATTTCCCGCCCAATCAACTTCCTCCAGTTTTAAAGTTTGCACACAAGTTAAAAGCAATGCTAAATAGAAAAAACAGCTTGCTTTTTTTAAATCTTCGCAATAAAATCTGCGTCATACAGCGTAAGTTATCAAAAACATTTTAGTGGCCTTTTAAATCTCCTATAAGTCCTGCAGCGCTGCGAATATTTTTGAACTAGTGCTTATTTAGCAAGCAGGAAAGCTTATATTTCTTCATTAGCACTTTCTGCTTATAGCACTCCATAGAAATGAACACAAGGTTGTCATTGAGTGCGCCACTATCAGAGCTGGTAGTATGTGCCCATGTGCTTCAAGACAATAAGGAGGCCCTAAATGGACTTCATGTCGTGGTTGCCCGATGGCAATGTGATCCTATCCAAAGCATCAGCTTGGTGGCCTGGTCGGCAGAAGCTAGTAAGCAATGTCCCATACTGAAAAAGGAGACCGCGACCACGCATTCAGTGTTCCCTGCACGCCATCTGCAAATTAATCCTAACCTGCACGCAACTCTTAAATGGGCTTACGGAAATGGGAGAGAATATGAGAATACACACTCCGGGACTCCTTGCCTGTAATCAGAGTGGCCCACTCATGGTACCATAGGAAACACCTTCACAGAGAGCACACAGACTCCGAAACCTGAGGCAGAGTTTAAGGGCATTCACCTGCACCCAAATACTCAGCACGCAGCGAGGAAAGTAAAATCGCTGCGCCCAGATGCACGCATTGACGACCGAAGGCTCACGTTGATTTCACAGCGCGGAACAGACAAGGACGCAAGGACAACCGACAGGGACGGGCGTTTCGTGTCTTTCGTCCTTCTGTTTTACGCCGTGAAGTCAATATGCACGGTAACCAACTTTTTCGAATGAGAAATCTGACCAAAAGCTGCACAGATATTCTTAGTGTACGCTGAAGGCCGATGCTTGTGGTTGTCTTTGTTGCTGCTACATACCGCATGGCCTTGAATACACAGCAATAGCGCTTGACATCATTGGTGGCTTAAGAAAGCACGAGGGTGACCTAGTGGCTAGAGAACAGAACGCGAGAGGCCGCTGAGAGACATCCTGAGAGTTCTTCCTGAATTCCTGCTAATGACACTGCAATGCACATGCCAACAAGGCCGCGCTTTGGGAGTGCTCGCATACCCATGACACTATTCAAAATACTCTAAACTCTACACTTATACACAGAAGCCGTGACAATATTAAGACGTCGAGCTCTAGCCACCGAATTACGGGTACTGCTACCCCTGCCACAGATCGCATCAAATGTTTGGTTTATCGAGGTTTAACGTCCCAAAGCGACTAAGGCTATGAGGGACGCCGTAGTGAAGGGCTCCGAATATTTTCGACCGCGTGTGGTTCTTTAACCTGCACTGACATCGCACAGTAGATGGGCCTTTATATAATTTCGCCCCATCGAAATTCTTACGCCGCGGCCGGGATCGAGATCGTGTCTTTCGGGTCAGCAGCCGATCGTCATAACCACTGAGCCACCGCAGCATGCGACATGCTGTGTAAAGAATATCAATCCTTTTTCGCCATCAGTTCTTGTGTGGCTTTTCATAAAGAGCTGATCTTTGAGTAGCCGCCGCTCTTCCCGATTATATGTTCCAGAGTTTCTTCAGTTCACTGTGAAAGGAAGCAAGCCTCATGTTGAAAAAGGCGAGAGCCTGTCCAGCGCAGTTGAGAAAGCACAGGTGTGAGCCGGCTTGTCTGTATTGATGCAGTGCGTTCTTCACGGGAAGGAAAGAAAAATATTCACGGTGCTGCTGTTTTATTAACATAACGCCTACAGCTTTGCAGCTTTCGCGCTTGTGCTGCTGGGAACAGGACGAAATCGCGATGCACATGCGTGGACGTTTGTAATGAAAAAAAGTCACAAGATATTAAGATTAGAAGTAAGGCAAACACCCGCTTACCTTTATGTTAAGTCCATGTTATCTACACGCGAAGTTTATTCCGACCAGAAGATCAAGCTCAAGCCCGCGTGCGCCTCTACACATACATTTAGTACATCTTTTCATTAAAGAGTTTAAATTTTTTATGGACGAAACGTGACAAATGGCATGGCTTTGCAGTTATTTCCACAAAAAGCATTCTATTTGCTTCGACGTTATCTCAGTTCAGCTGAAACGTGTGGCAATACAATGAAGTGCAGCATTGAACCTGTGCGAAAGATTGACACGCAGGGCAGTGCGTTATTATGTGTTTTTATTGCCTAAACGCACACTGCACTGCGACTTCGTAATCAGTCATGTGAATTAGCTTGACCCTTCATTGCGTAGTACAGGCAATGAATCTGCCGCGTAGTTCACGCCCCGAGAGAAAACCTTCTTCATAGGTAGAGATTTCATGTCCTTGTTAAAAGTTCACCCTGCATTCGCGTATAAAGCAAGGCGTCTCCTTTAGACGAGTCTGATAGTTTCGTCGAGGCTGATAAAACGGCAAGAAACTGCGCCAATAGGGCTATGCTATGGAAGGCATGAGTTCAGGATCTACTACTAACCATGAAAGAAAATCCGTTCTCCCTGAAAACGGCGCTGTTTACTAGATGCCTTACTATGTGATATGTGAATATTATTTGAGGCCGCGACAGGATTGAGTTTGGAGGTAGTAACGATTGGTTGACAGCTCATCATCATGTTTGGGAGGGTATACTACAGCTTTAGCGAGGCACTAAATCCTCTTCTGATAGCACTAATGTGACACGACATAGTTTTCACCCGTTTTATGCTCTAGGCATATTATTTGTCCCTGATTGCGTGACTACTCCGTCGACAGCCATACAGTCAGAATAATGTTTATATGAATTTAGCTCTCAGTTGAGTTTAGCGCTCGAGTTTCGCAACGTTCTCACGCCGCCGGATAAGTTAGCGTGACGAACGTCCCAATATATGCTGGTCTAATGCTGAAAATATTTTCCTTGAAATCCAGTACCTGCTTCACCTTCTTGTCCTCTTTCAATCAAACCCCCTGGCGCGGTGCGCCGTCAGGTGGATTCACTGAAGTTCTTGCACTGCATCGTAAATTCACTTTCTCATGTCACACTTAATGTCTTATTACCCCTGATATTCTCCTATCTACAAGGAGTCATCACAGCCTTAATATTAAGCCATACTACACCCGTACTAACAATTTTAAAAACAGCGTTCTGCCTCGTACTATTAAGCATTGTCTCTCATTAAACTCATTTTTAACAGATATATAGATGCCACATGATACTTTATTTGTGTTTTGTTCATTGTGCATCGCTTCAAATTATTAAATACAGCCTCTCATATTTTTTGCGCTATGTATTCAAGCATGCTAGATGTAATCTTTTTGAGTGTGTGTGTTGCTCTTTGCCATTTTTACACAAACTCTTAACCCCAGTCCTGCAATAGCCCCAATAGAGGCTGCAGTGTGTAAGAATAAAATAAAAAGAAAATAAATAAAACTCCAATATCTTTACAGCGCACATCACTCACAGAAGCCTCTGACAACTTCAGTAATAATAGTAAAAACTAGAAACTTTAATTGATTTGTAAACGACAAAGTTGCTTTTCGAGTAGCCTACAATCCAGAGCTTTTCAGACCCTCAGTATGTTGCGAGAGCCACAACCGCTGATCCCAAGAACTACTGGGAGGTTGAAAAGCAGTACCCTTCCTGACTTGACGAAGCTAACAAATAAGGTCATCAATGAGTGCTTTGAAGCACACAAAGCGTTGCATGTTTGATGTCCGATGGGAAAATATAATGGTAAGGACGCAATAAAAACGCTGAAGTGTCGTAGCGGTTTCAAAATAAACAAATTACTGTAATATGTCATCGTATAAGGAAATTTCACAAAAGCATTTGTTTTTACATCGATGACCATTTCATACTTATGGTCTAATGAATGCTTTCAATCTAAGCCGAAGCTCCATGCACGAAGAACAATTTTCTTCTGGCGAGCGAAGGTAGGCGGAGGCTGGTAGGTAGTTGGTGGCATTTCTCTAGGGTAGAGGCTTGGTGGGAACAGAAGTCAGTGTTGTGTGATACACCACCCTCCTACCGTCTATACTCGCCATCTACCTAAGGGACTGGGGTGGGGAGGCGACTTATAGGTGATGATTCTGGGACTGCTGCCACTAATTCTTTTAATTCGATTTCGATGCTGTTTATAATTCAATAGAATTTTAACAGTCGCGTGGGAGAAATGTGGACGTCAGGTTGAAGCCTCATTTGGCAGTTACCAAAGCGGAAAGAGGAAAATCCTGTGCTTCACTCTCATAGGAAATGGGAGGAAAGAAATCTGTGAGAGCAGAGAAAAAAAGGAGGTGGGAGGCGATGAACGGCGGGTAAGAAAGAGAGGTGCGTGAGTGCGGCGTGCCACACAGTGACTTCTGAAGTGAATTTAAACGAGGGTACGAGGTGTCACACTGTGACTCACGGAGTCGATCACGCCACATATTCTAGTGGCTAGAGGCAGCACCGCTAGCGCTAGTGGCAGCACCAGCTATCAGCAGCAGCGACAGCGTCGTTAGAGCAGGTGGGAACAATGATGCTAGTCCACACTCGTCGTATGAATTGCATTCGTCATCTATGATTTTTCGTTGCGATGGTGCGTGCGCTTGTTCTTGGGTAGATTCCTAGCGAACGGTGGAGTTAGATGACTTGGTAGTGGGTTGGGCTTCTTTGGGGTAGACTGGAGTGATGATAGGTAGACGCTGCCTTTTAAAGATGTGTGAGTGGATGGATGGGTGCGTGGGTGGAGTGTAGAGGTGTAGAGGTGCAAAACTGAACACCCCCTACTGGTGTTCGCCCACCTGCTGGTGGGCGAACAGCCTCGCAGCTAGGGGCATTTGGTGGGAGGTGGCCGCTGGCTCATGCTTGCGATAGATAAGCAATTCAGTTACCGAGGATAAAGAAAGAGGGCTCCATTTTCGCATTGTGACATTGGTACTGCTTTCGGTGTAACAAAATAGACAAAGCTCAGCATGGACCGCCAGATAGTCTTCTTTGTTTATGAGTAGCGCAATGAGCATCACTATTTTGTGGCCGACTGTTCACTTTCTCACTTGCAACACCGGGCGCTAGCGCCTAACAAACAAAACTGGGTTTATTTGTTCCATAACTTATAAAGACTGAATTGAAAAGACTGTATTCTTTACATTTTTTCTATTTTTGCTTTGTAACTATATTCAGAAAAAATATTCTGGAACTGACTTGACCTCTGCATTGCAACTAAACATTTCCTGCATTGTACCGCTTGTATGAAATCGAAGCCCTTGTCAAAGCTACTTGTGTCCGCAGTAGTAAGATACGCATCCTCGAATTTCATGCTGTTTCGCGAAATCTAGTATCACTTTTACCCTGTGCCTTAATAACATCTATGATTATGGCTGTTGGGTGCTTTGCGGTGCTTAGCAGCATAATAGGCGGCACTGCTTACCGAAAAAAATAGTTGGTTGAAGTATGAAAATAACGAAGAAAATTATTGGCATGCAATTCAAGGAACTAAATAAAAACAAAAATATGGAAGCAATATGTAAGCATGACCAGATGTAAAGCTCAATAACCTTTGAACACCAGCTTGGTACTTCCACCACTGTACAGCAACTGTTTTTTTTTCTCCGCGGGCCATCTCCGAACGTAGCAGCAATATTAAAAAAAAACTCGCTGCATTTTCTACTTTAGACTGTTGCGTAACTAGCTAGAAACTATTGCCTGGAAGTTTTAATGACGCTTCTAGCAGGCATTCGGGAGGTGGCAATGATGTTTTTAATCTTAATGCACACTACAAATTATTGTCGTGACTTTCAAAGCGCCTTGTGTTCGCCTGTGTATCCTAGCGCCCGTAGATGTCGCAGAACAGGAATTTCGAAAATTTTGCTTTTTATTCCGTCACGCGTCTTCCCAATAATTGGCAGTCTTCAAAGCAGCGACACTCACATTCTACTTTCAAACATGCTCTTCTCACTTGACATTTCAGCACGTAAAAACATCAGGAGGCTCCGCACGATCGACCAACGTAGCTGAAAAACGAAGAATTGCGGAGAAAATTGGGCAAAATAATTGCAATGTTGTTCTCTTCCTTTAGTTCCTACACACGTGTTCATCGCTTGGCACTCAGTAACTTCTCTATTTCCATTCCTTTTGCATTAGAACTTGCTCTGGCCGGTGTAGGAAGAAAGCAAGATTCTATGCTTCCTTGTTCATGGAGTGCACAGCGTTAGATAATGCGAGCCGTGCATATTCCGACGGCCAAAACTGTAGGATAATATCGTCAAGCATATTTTTCTGATTCGTGAGGCCAGCAGAAAAATTGCTGTCTTTTTTTTTGTAGCCTAAAAATCATTCATGCGAGATCGAACCACGGCTGTGTGCACAGCATTTCACAGGACGAGAGATGGAAAAACTCCGTGTACTGTGTCTGGTTAGTTCTCGTTAAGGAGTTTGCGGGTGTCGAAATTAATCTGGAAAACTCTAAAAGGTTACCTTAATAGCATATTCGCAGGTTTTGGCAATAAATACGATATAAAAACAGAATACGCGATCTCAGGGCCACCGCTACGTGTACCGATCGCTTAGGAGAGATGTGGTCATGAACAGCTGAAAAATAACGCCTATCTGGGCGACGCTATAGTGCACAATTTATTGATGTGTGTGCCTGGAGTTAGCTCGGTGTGTGAACAAAGATTATTTTCCACTACGCTTAACGAAGCCCTGCCTCGTAATTTATTTGAGGGAAGTCTTGGGCTCTCCTGATCCTATTAGCGGCTACCTTTATAAATACCTTGTAAGCAAGCAACGAACAGTAGGTTGACTGGTCTTCAAATTTTCATGTCCTTCACGTCCCTTTCTTACGGGTTAAGTACTGAATGCGTTCTTCCCATATTCCGATGGTATGGTCGAGGCTGTGAGGCACTGCATATAAAAAGCGACTAGCTTCCTTAGAACAATCAATTAGTGCTCCTTGAACAGATCTGGTGTTAGCTGATCCTAACCAACTGCCATCCACATTTTCATCGGCAGAAAGTCCAATTGCTTTGCGCTATTGCCCCTCTCACTACCGTCCTGACTGCTTCGACTACTGAAAAAATCTCTCTGGATGTCCTTGGCTACTTTTACTATCTTATTCATCACGATCAATGACACTCTGTTCTTTTAGATCGTGCTCTATTTGCTCCCTATTTGGCTTCGTTACGTCGGTTACCTCACGCTTATTGCTTAACTTTGATAGGCTTACCAGTTCTATTCTGTTTGTTGTGTTTGAGGTCCTCATGCTTTACTACTTCATTATAAGATCTTTCACCTCCTGAATGACCTTACCAGGAACCTCTCTACTTATCCTACGGTGAATAGGGCAGAAACCACAAATAACGCAATAGAAGATGACATAGACTCGGAATCTGTTCTAGCGCTATGCGCAAAAAGAAACATTGTATTTTTAGCCAGCGAGTGAACTGGACGTAAAGAGATGGCCACTTCAAGTGTTTATTTGTTCTACAGTAAGCGCAACGATTCAAACTGCGCAAAAAGGCCTAGAAAACTATGCAGCAAGCATGCAGGAAACCAGGCCGCGGAAATGAGGGTTTCGAGTGCTGGTTAAAGAAGCCTGTGGTCGGGAGGTGAAATTATTACATCAAAGAAAAAAATTATAGCAGACCTCTAAAGAAAATGGTGAAAGAAACTCTGGAAGGAATCCTTCGATGTCACTTCAAGGGCCAGCGCCGTATTCTTTGAAGCCAGAATAGGGTGGCTTAGAACAAGCGTACGCATAAATTTTAACCGGGCTGATGACACAAGCGCTGTATACTGTGAATCTGTTGAAAGAGTTGCGAAAATTCTGGCAAAATATCGCAGTGTTCAGGCTGATGTCGATACAGGCACAGGCACTCCCGCTTATTGCCTAAGATTTAGAGATCACAAAGGTGAGTTGATTGTGCTTGCGTCGACATTTTTTCAGAAAAATTACTATATTGGGCGCTTAATAAAAGCAGGGCAGGTAAGCAAATATACAAGGCCAGAACTGAAAACTGCAATAAAGGAAAAGTGCGCAGGGTTTGCTTTCCTTTTAGAACGACTCATTTCTAGATAGGGCATCTATATATTACAGATTGGTGAAATTATTATAAAGAAACAAAAACGGGAATGATGGGGCCTGCCTGCACCTTTCGAAGGGCATGCTCCTAACATTCATAAATACTTACGTACGTACTGAGAGATTAATTAATCTTTGGCTTCCGCCCAAACACAGCCTTGCTGCTAAAAGGGTAAGTTATGCAGATTTCTCAGGCACTTCGTAGTTCATAAAAAATTCGTCCTTGTCCGGGGTTGGCATGTGGGACCACCGCTTCACCGGAGCTGTCGCTCTAGCAACTGAGCTAACCGGGACAGCAAGCTTATTGTATGGCGACAGCGAATTGATCAATAACTTCAAGTGGGAACAGTGTTGGCCACATGTTTAGGCGAATCCACCGAGGTGGAGTAGATTTTTAATAAGGGAGTCATTGCTGATTGGCATCCACCCAAGCGCAGCCATACGGCTACAAAGGAAACCTATACAGCTTTCTCTCAGAAACTTCGTAGTTAAAGAAAAATTCGTCCTGGTCCGGGGGGTTCGAGCCTTGCACCAGCGCTTCACCGGAGCAGTCGCTCTACCAACTGAGCTAACCAGGATGGCAAGCGTATGGTAGGGCGAGAGCGAATTGATCAATAACTCGAAGTGGTAACTGTGTTTTTCAAATGCTTAATGAAATCGCCCAAGCTGGCGTAGTTTTTACTATGGAAGCATTTGCTAATCGACATCTACCCAAACGCAGCCTCATAGCTACAAAGAGAATCAATAGTGCTTCGACAGAAACTTCTCATTTAAAGAAACATTTGCTCTCGTCTGGGATTTAAACTCTGCACAACCCCGATAAATGAGTAATTACTCCCTTATTATAACTCTACTATACTTTAGGGGATTCCCCTAAAGATTTCACCAAACTCTTCCCACTTCGAGTTATTCATGATTTTGCTCTTACCCTAACACATTTTAGCCGGCCTGGTTAGCAGAGAGAGAGATAGAGAATGAAAAGGAAACGCAGGGAGGTTAACCAGATGCGAGGGTAGCAAACCGGTTAGCAGAATTGGTAGAGCGGCTACTCAGGTGAAGCGGTAGTACCGGCCTCAAACCCTCGACTAGGACGAATATTTCTTCAACTGTGAAGTCACTGTGGAAACAGTGTAGCTTTCATTCGTAGCCGTAAGGAAGCGTTTGGGTGAATATCAATGAGTAATTACTGTCTTATAACAAAATTATTGCGGCTTGGAGGATCTCCCAAACCATTTCACCAACATACTTACATGAACAAAACATCTCGAGCTAGTTGGGCGCTCATGCTAAAAGGAAACGGAGGTAACAATCACAGAGGACATAGAAGACGCAACAAAGACGCTGACTAACACCAGGAGTCTACTGCTCTGACACCTCCTCAAATACACAAAAACATAAAAAACAACGAGAAGGATAAAGTCGGATAGCCACACATGAGAAGCAGTAATCAAGGCGAAAAACTATAATCACCTAGCTCCCGATAGGAAACGCAACTTCTTATCCAGAAGGCATACTGATACGGCGGTCTTTAAGGATTGCGATTCTTGCATCTCTCGCGCGCTTTTGCCACCGCGCTTGCGCAGCACGCTTGTACCACTGAACCCAGGTGTGCATTTACCATGGCAGCAGTGCATGAAATGCCCTCAGGCATGAAATCCGCTCTGTCACTTTCTAGCGGGACAGAGCGACCTTGAAATAACGACCTTGTAAATGCAGCGTTCACTGCCCTTTTTATTGTTCTCAAAGCTTCAAATGTCTCCTTTCATTGTTCCATCCCCGGTAGCAGTATTCCTTGCTTTAAATATGATTTTTGACCTTCAACGACTTCAACATGCTTTCTCCAACTGGCCTGAAACACAAAAAAATACCGGTAGAGTAAGCTTTTGTCAGCCAGTCACCTACAATTAAGCAGTCAAACATTTCTAGCGATACAATAAGATACAATTTGCGTATAATATTTGTCGAAAATAAAACGTCGATGAAAATTGACCATTCCAAGAAAACATACTATTTCGAGAAAGCGATTTTCTGAGAACAGTATATATATATGAACTGTGTGCACCGGTATATTGTGTCGCAGTTTTGGTGATTCTTTACGCGTTTGCTCATGACCTCATGTGATACTTCATCTTCCTTGATTTGGTTTATAGAGTTAAACGTCATAAAGCATTTCAGGACATGAGAGATACAATAGTGACGTGCTCTGGGGAATTTCGTTCAAATTGGGTTCCTTAGCGTGCAGTAACCCCACACAGTATGCGTGCTTTTAGCACTTCGCCTCCATCGAAATGCGACCACCGCGGCTGGGATAGAACCATCGTGTTTCGGGTCAGCCCCGGAGCACCATAACTGCTGAGCCACGACGGTGTATGTTACGCATTCCGAACTTCCTCTATGTTCTGCTCTTGAGTGTCACAATTTTATATAGATCTTAGCCGATGGGCATGGCTGTTATCGCCCATTGTATCAAAACAATTTCCTGAAGGCTGGACATGTTGGCAGCCCTAGCTTAGCATAAATGTTTGAAGCGAGGCTTGGACAATGGCCATAATTATGGAACTGCTCCAGTGGTAATACCAAGTACGTTGTCGAAATTGGTGCAAGGTAATTTCCACGAGGAAGACGAAGTTGCACGCTGGAGAACAAGTTCATCTTCTAATATTCTTGCATTGCACCCTGTCATACGCTGCTCACATGCTTGACAACACGGGCAGCACTGAGGTTAAAGAGAATAATACGCAATTTGATATGAACGCATTTGCTTTTCAATTCACTCCCCTAGGGGAGTGAGCTCAAGCGGGAGCCCATGAGGAACTTAGCATCATTGGACTATTACGGCTGATATAGCTGTTCAGTGCTATTGCGCAATATTAACGGTCGGCGAATAAACTATGCAGTTTTAATAAAACAGCTAGAGGCAACTACTATTTATAGACTTCCTTACCCTTCAATTCTTCAACTGGAGTACATTGTGTCAGGTCTACAACCACTCCTTTTCCGCACTTTTCCACAAATGTTTTTTGGCACGTTGACGAGTTGTTATATCCCCAAAGCGTACAGTGAGGATGCTCGCCTGGAAACGCAAATGAAAAGAAAGTAAGTGTATTTGCAGTGAGAAAATTTAAAACAAATAATAAAATCATTTCACCGAGGTTTATAGGAAGCACGAATGCGGGTTTTTTGCATTGGGCTAAATTTCCGGAACTCCACCTAAAAGAAGGAGCAATAGCCAGTCTCGCTGTGTTCAGCGCTATATTGATTTTTCTTTCAAAACAGCCGTGGCATCCCCGACCTCGTGCTGCATATTTGTTCTATAAAATACAACTCTAAGAAGTCAGCCTCACGCACGTGTCCAAATATCAATTGCTGCCTGTCTCCTGCATTCACATAAATACCTCGTGTTATCGGCAAGCGACTACTATATGTTTTCTTGCTTGTATATTGGATACAGCCGGACGGACGATGTGCAGCCCCTTCTGGAATGTGCCCCATGCCGGACGTCCTCATATATATCCGCAGTGCGCTCCTGGAAGACAGCACCTAGAGCTTTTTTTGCTCTTGATTTTATCCTTCTAAGCAAATTATTACCTTTTTTCAAATAGTTGCCCCTCAATCGCATAGTTTCAATATCACTACTGGGTGGGATGAGATGAGTATTTAATCTAATGTTGTTAAGTGCAAAACAGCAAGAATTAGCCCATCCTGTTGCTTTCAAAATTACATGGGCCATGCTTCACCAGTCAAACTTTTCTCTCAGTTTCCCCGATTACACTAGAGAGTGTTCCTGCGTCTGCGTGCAAATGCAAAAGCAAATACTGCTTGGATGTGCCAAATATTCATTACTTTTCGCATAATAACTGAGAAGATGACTGACCGTAGAAGCATGGTTCATAGATTATGTCGGCTAGTGTACTTCTAGCGATGTAGTTCCTCCGCTTTTTTACCGATAAATTATCTATTTCATTTGCTCAGTTTGTAATTTTGCATCTGAGGAATCAGAAAACTATTCGTCCTATATATTTTCAAATGTAAGAAGTAATATTTTCGTTTCTTTAGTCGCAAATGCCCTCTTTCTCAGCGCCCTGTTGATTCCTTTTCTTCATTCCTGTAGTCTCTGCGCCCTCTTGCTCTTCTAACCGTACAACAAGCGGCTTTATTTTCGCATCGCGTTTTCTTCCAACGAAATTCTAAGGAGGAGTATTGTGTTCAGGCAAAAGGAGGGCGCTTGTTCCGTTTTGGAACTTCGCAATGAAATGTTGATATTGACCTTGGAAGCAATTCGCTGTTCGCCCCTCACACTTGCCTTTCCTGTCCTCCTCCTTTAGTCGCCCGACAAGAAAGGAGAAAACTGAAAATCTTTCAGGCCATTAATTACATGGTCTGGTTTATCGTTTGTTAATTTACAATGAGTATTTCTGGATAAAAAAGGAGTCAACCGATCAGTTTATTCCTCTATATTTATCTGTTATGCCCACAGATCCCTTTTGAAAGATGCGTTTCAACACTGCACCCCCGTGTATTTTGTTTCTTAGGTTGGAGGAGACCGCGACTAACTTTTCTGCTTTGTTATCTCTATCAATGGAGGCAGTGCTATAAAATATGGCCTATATCGCCATCTCTGTTCTCCCGAATTCACAACTGTGTACACTACTTTTTATCCGCTTGTCTGTGAAACACGGATTAGCCCAAAGGAAACAATTGCCAGTCTTACGTCATCGACAGCTTGTCTCCTCGTCGAGAAGAATAAAAAGCAGTGCTTCAAAGGGGTCTCATTCTTAATACTCCTTACTTATAGTTGAATCGCTATTCGGATATTGGTTAAGTCATTTGTCGGATGGACAATATATTCTACAAATGACCAAAGACTGAATGAAAATTCTGCTCGTGTTTATCCTTCCCGAACACAGAGTGAGTCTTTGTGATACGTCCTCTGGAGCATTAAAGCTCGCGCTCGTAAACTCCCTCAAACGTCCGTCAAAATCCCTGCTAGCATGCAGGCAGGAGTGTAGTATTTGCTACGTCATCGCTCCTGTCACGAGGTGCCTACTTGTGACGACACAAAAACAATGAATAAAATTCCTTTTGCGACAAAATTCATAGTGTTGTTCCATGTGAAGTTCATGAGATCGAAACATTCACAGAGCGCATGCATTCCTGTTGTAAAGAAATTAAGCACAAATAACATCGCAACTTTTTTTTGATGCTCAATTGTCTTCACTTATTAGCCTGTATGTTTTAACCCCTGCGTAGAAGGGGAGTGGCAGGAAAGAAACCGTTATAAATAATTTTCGCAGTTCAATCATAGCGCATCATGGTTTATACTAAGAATCATTCCGGGCCTGGTCGTCTTGTTTCATTTTTTGATTGGCATAATGCACGTGTCAGAATTTTCGAAAACACTGGCAAGCTTGGTAATGGTACTTCAAGCGAATCGAGTTTTTACAGCATTGTTCACCATAAAACAATGTTTAGAGAAATGCTTCTTACTTATCGTACGAATTTACTCTTAAACATATATTTCAACAAACTTTCTATGGGCGCTTCGAGACGACAGAAGTTGCTCACGAAAACTGGAGAAGTATTGGGCTCTCTCGTTCTCTAAACATCCTCACTCAGGTTTTTTCATTCTTACGCTCTTTGCAAGCAGGAAATTGCGATCGTACTTACTTTTCTCGGAGAAGGATCCTAAAATTATGCACTGCCCAGGCTTGGCATATTTCAGATATTGTTTTGCAGACCAGGTTTGCGGAAGTTTACCTGATGGAAAAAAGAGGAAACAAGTGTAAGAAGGTTCAACCACAACTCATTTCATTTGTTTCTGAAATTACCAATATAAAAAACGCAATAATGACATAAAATCATATCACTGTGAAATACCTTTTTGTGTAATAAAAAAGTCATTAAGTGTAGCTGCCGTTTCACAACCGAGAAAAACCTGAATACTTGTCTGTGTAATTCTAATGAATCAAGGGATCAAATACATTAAAATTCTAAACATCTGTTCACACTTTCCTGCTTGCGGAATTGCAGTCTTACTTCTGAAAAAAACATTGAACACCAAAAATTGGAGGTTGATTTGCGTAGTTAGGCTATATTGAAAATAAGGTCCCTAACGCTTTGTAGTCATTGGTTTGCATTGTTTATCGTTAACCCGACGCTTACGTTACGTGATATAGTGATGTCATCCTAACCTACCAGTTAATATATGTATATGCACCTGGGCAGGTTGCCCAGAACGCGGTGGGCAGGAATGAGGAGAGGCTTTGTGGGCAGCCTGCCACAAAGCAGACTCAGACAAAGAAAAAACACACAATGGCTAAATGGTAGGAATAGCGACTATAAGTGCTAGCGCACTTATAATTGTTTGATTTATTATCCAAAACAATTTCTGCAAGGAGACTTTTGCAGACATTTAGTAAAATATCATTCAATAAAATATCTCATCTCATCAGAAATGAAAGTGACAACATCACACACAATTTTGAAAGACTCACCACAACAACTCGAAGCGCACCGTGCCACTTGGCGACATGCATCATTGTTTCTTGATTTGAAAAAGCGATTCTGGATTGTGCTCACAAAATGGCTCTGCCATTCGGTCGAGAAGAAATCAAAATGTAGCCGGCCTCACCGACTTTTTGCAAGCAACGCTAAGCAATCAAGAAATATTCTTTAAAGTCCCTCCTACAAACGTGGAAGCCAAGCATGAAGTGGAAACGGGCCGTATCAGGGAAGCCTGTTTTGCTCACTATGGTTATATTTAATCTCTGGCGAGAAAAGGGTTATCGCGAAAAATATATCATAAACAGGGGGTCTGATCAAAATGTTTGTTCAGATCCATTTTCCATGACTCCGTGATCAATGACTCCATTTTCAGGCGTACCTTGAAAGAACACGCCTTTTTACGAGAAACCAGTCATGGATACCTTAACTCCAGCGCAGATTTCGTAGGGGCTTATAACCTCACTGAGGACTTCTTGTCATGTTCAAAACTACCAATTTAAATTCAAAGATCTCTAGCCAAAGAAGCGGTTCCCGAAGTCACCGCTACGTCACTACGCTGTCCTGGCACCGAGAAGGTAGGAACGCCCTTAAGGTAGTTTGCCTTCTAAAATTAGAGTATCAAAAAGGGCGAGGCGAAGGGGTTGAACGTTTCTCGAATTACCATTGGGGTGGCATAACTCTTCCGCACAACGACGAAAGCAGCGGTCAGCTGTAAATCAGCTTTCAAACTTATTCATACTGGGATCGCAGTCTTAAATACGACGGCATTCATTCGAGACTGCATAAGTTCACAACATTTGCCAAGATGTCAAAGGCTTCGCGCTACTGATAAATCAGCTGATAATGCCGAAGAATGGGCGCTCGTCTGAAGACCTGCGATGATGACATGGTACCTGGACTGGGCCGCGTTCAATGGCAACTGCTGATGCTAATGCTGGACCGTCGTAAAGCTCCACTTTCTCGACTGCAGTAACCTGCGGGAGCCTATGCTTTTTGTTTCGCTTTGAATACTTCTTCGGTGAGTAACTAGCTTTTGCGGTCAAAAGGGCATCCTTGGAAGGACAACGCTTCAACCATATCAAATGAGCACGGAACCACTCCACCGTCATCATTATTTTCACTTGACAGATATGTAAAATCATTTTTTCGCAAACGTGTAAACATTTTCAATGAAGAAAGCTCGGTTGCTTTAACCCGTTTATACTTTTTATACTTATTATACTTTTAAATTTCATTTTCTTTCTAGTTGAGAAAACAGTAGTTGGTGCCGAGTAAAAGCCAACCCTTGAAGCAGAAAGCCTTTATTCCAGGAAACGTCTCGTCACTATCGCCGTGTTGGGAGTGCATTGGAATCATTGGAGATTGGAATCGGAAGCCTTGATTTAAGCCTACTCTGTCTTAGGTTCCCGCAGACAGCTCTAAACAAAAAAAAATATAAGTGACAGCAAGCCACGTTAGTTGTGTGTTTAAAAGATATTCTTGCCCTGTCTGCTAAATAGAGCATGCGGAGTGAAAAAAGTGGTACTCCTTTTGGTGCAGGTACTTATAAAGGACACCACTGCGTCACCGCAATATCTTTAGAAAAGGTATTATTGAAACTAAAGCCTCATAGCACTGCTGAAGTACTTTGTTATGAGCGGGATCCACACCAACGATTAAAGCGAAGATTCATCGACAGTGATGACCCCGTGGTAGCGGCAATTTCGTCAGATCGGTGACCCCACGAGGACCCCACAAAAAAAAAGATGTGCTTGAAACCCGCCTGCGAAATATTTCTCACGCTCTAAGGAAGGGGGCAGATGACCTTCCCTTTGTTTCCTCGCAAGACGCGACCGATTGTGGTCAGACGCCAGGGGAAGAGGGCAGCGGCGCTTGCCGAAATTAACCGTGACTGACGGCTTCGGACGAAGTAGCAGCGGACCGCCGTATCCTCCTCGCCTATTCCCACAAGGCTCCGCATGCTATGTGCGGCGACTCTTCCGACCTGTGTCTCGTGTGGTGAAAGGGGCGGAGCCTCAGTGTATTTAACGAGCGTACTGAGTGCGAACGTTCGCTCTATGCCCTGACGACAAGGCTCATCCCGTCTCTCGACGCGGTGAACACTTAATTCTTGGCTGTTTGTTCTTTCTTTCGTAAAATGTGTAAATAAGTTTCCTTAAGTGCCAGTAGACCTGTTCGTGTTTATCGTTCCCAACTGACAGCTTACAAGCATCCTCATCCCAGCTACGGTCAAACAACGCTTCCCTGCATCAAAACAACTGACCATGCTACCCGGCCCCTGAACATTGGCATAAAATGGGCGCCAGCTCGTGCAATCTTACCGCGAATTGAGCAGCAGAGTGTAAGCACATGAACGGAGCAACCTCGAAAGGAATTTGAAGCAACCCAGCTGTCCTTCAAGTCTCAGCTGCATAGAGGGCAAAACCCAGAAGCGCGTAATGACTTTTTGAAGCCGCATTGTTGTCCACGGGTTGTTTTTGTGAATTGTTCAAGTTACTTTCAGCTAATAATTTTATTTGGCTTTTTCATTTATTCCAAACATATTTTTCATTTCTTTTTACTCTTCTTTTTACATAAACGTATGCTAGCTGGTTTCCTTCAGAACGGCGTGCATTTTCTTCCAGGCGCAGTTTAACATCAGAGCAGTGCGTGAAAATATTGCATAAAGGCCATACCGCACTGAACCGGGTGAAGGCATGTAGAGTACTGACGAGGCTGAATTATACAGGATGTGGAACATTTCTATGCATGCTGACCCAACGCCAGCTTTTAAGGGTCTTCATATACGGTTGTTCAAGCGAAGCACAACCAGAATTTAACAAGAAAAGGCTATCTGAGATCTCGAGATGCTCCCTGGACGTTTTAGTGCCAGTATGGCGGGAATTCAAAAAATGTCATCATGTTAACTGGTAGGATCCTTAACTAATTTTTAATGTTATTTTTTACGGTATTACTCGTTAAGCACTTCCCTGCAATTGTAGACTTGTAGGTGATCATTAGTAATAGCCATATAACTTTTGAAAATTGGAAACGCGCGATTCTCTCGGCGCTGTGGCTCAACAAAATTCGGACGCCACGCGGCCCTTATCGACATGCGCGCCGCGAAGTGACATCCACCACAACTCGTAACTCTCTGGCGGAAGTGACGTGCCCTCCTCAGTCCCGCCCGCGGTAGGGTGCTCGCGGCTTCTCAGTCCACACAGTCAAGAGAAGGTCACGTGGCATGTGCGCCAGGAAGTGACGTGTAATGATTAACGTCACTTGGCGTACGACGACGGAAGTTGTTGTGCACACCACCAGTGTTTCTCGTTTCCTAACTTTTAAAAAGATATATGGCTGTTACTAAAGGCGTAACAGTTTTCCACTAACAACCAAGTGCAGGATTGTTATTAATTACCAAGTATACTACTTGACATTACTAACAGGTTTTTCTGGTGTGCGCTAACAATGGTACCACAACGTGGTAGGGGCCATCTCGATAAGTGAAAACGCCAAGTTTTAGATATTCCGGCTGTCATCAGCTGTAACTACCGGTGTACGGAAAACAGGGCATAACGCATAAAATAGAAATTCTTTAGACTGTATACATCGCATTAAAAATATCACGCGAGAAAGCACGCTCACCTTTCTTTGGGGTGATTGTTAGGTAAGGGGTGGTAGTATTCGTGACAATGATGCGTATTATTCTTTTTCTGTAAGATAAATAGTATTATAATTATGCAAAGACAACAATAAAAGCTTCATCATAGTATATCTTGGCGAAGAAATGCATGCAAAAGCGTTTTGAAACAAAGACCTACAGCATTGATTAAATCTTTCAGTATCGCATTTCCTTTTGAGAAAGTCTGACGGGCCAAGACAATCGGATACGGTACTGCAGGTTCACCATCAGAGGATGCTATACTCCGTTTCATACACAGCAGTCAGCGCTGCGGAAGCTGCGAAAATAGTGCGTCCGGAGAACCCTATTAGTCCGCCACGTATCATTCGTTCTTCTTGAAGCCTCGGTGAGTGTTTCGGACAAAAATAAAGAGTAGTGTAAAACGAAGGCCAAGCATTGGCAATCACAGTCGAATCTATGAGGCGGTACAGTGTTCGGGCGCTCTGGCTATGAGTACGCTAAACACCCCTGTAAGCGACATCACGTTATGCAGCCGTAACTAAAAGTTGTTTCCAACGGTAAAGAAAGTGCTGCTGCAGCTTCCAGGAACCGGTTTGAGTAAGTAATCTATGACTTTAATATACTCACCCTTTATAAAAAATTCCTTCTGTATCTCTGAAAACAAGACAACAATAGTTTTAGTCTAAATTTATTAGCAGGGAAGAAGTCTTGTGAACATCAAAAGGTGCCATGTTCCGACCCTTATTAACTTTGCATTCGCAGGAATATTAAGATATATGACTGGCTTAGAAAAAAAATTAGTAGCCCAAGAAAAGAAGGAGAAATTAGCATCCGGCAGCAATAAAAAAAAAGTGCGCGCTCATTTCAAGAATACATGCTGGACTCGGTGGTCATACCATTGGCTTTACCATCTTTGCTTTAGATGGTGAGTGATGTCATTCTTGCTATCGAATTTTTCTTCGTTGATTAAAGATTGAAGTAAAGAATTTCATTTGTGAAAAAACTACGGTCCGTAGATTGTTCTAGATTAATCCGAAATTTGTGCATTTTCGAAAGTTGTTTGACAGTGGGCATGCCAGCAAACAAGAGAACTTGCAACTCTCAGGCGTGTTCCTTTATCAGCAAGGCATATTTATTGAGGTGTACGTTTTCTGCATAAGCTTTAGTTGGGCTTCGCTGCGAATGTGATAATGATCTAAAACCCTAACTCTCCAGTTTTCGTCTTTTTGCTTAGCTGCAAACAGAGATCGGGCTGGGTGTCTTTTATTACGCTGATCACGGTACGATACTAGACGGCGCCACTCGCGTGGCAAGGTTTTGCAGTGGAGCACTGAATTCGACGTAACGAGGTGTTCGAGTGTGACTCCTCGCTTATGCGACTGGTATCCTTGAGGCGTCTTCTGATCATGCTTCTAGTAAAGAGCTTGTGACGCATCTCTAGTGCTATGGAAGCTTTCACATTCCGCTCCTAGCTATCTGTCCGCTTCAAGAAGTTTTGACATAGAGCATAGTACCGAACTTCCCCTGTTATGTCATTATCCAGTCTGCCCCTTTTTGCGCACATTATAACGCTAGTCTAAAGCTTCAGGCGGGGCGGTTATGATACTGCTAGCACTTGATATACTTTCACATAATTGAGTTGGGGAATGATTGGTGAGTGGTTTGTGACCATGCAGTAACTGAGTCGTTTTCGATATTGGCAAGGGTTATACGATTATGCGAAGCAGCACTGAAACGACTTTGCAGAACTTCCCGAGCATGCGACGATAGGATCTGAGAACATTGTAAATTTGCCGCCCATAGAATGGACCGAAGACTTAAAAGACGCAATTGCCATACGTGCGAACTCCTTAAGTCAAGGAGACACAACGGCGCTCAGATGAAGGACAGTCTGAATTCACCATACACACGACACGCGCAAGCTACAGTGGGGCCTTTGAGAAGTTCCAGGGTGAATTCAGAGCGAACGAATTGATAAGTTCTGCGTCCTCTGTCGGCCGCATACTATCAATCATGCTTAGTGACGATTTTTGGTGGCAGCTGCGTGTTTAATCGTTTCAGGTCCCAATTGAGCATTTTCTGTATAACACAGTGATATCCAGAGAATAGCATGTTCAGGAGGACCACACTCACAAAGGGTCAAGAAATCATAATTTCGTCTGTTTTTATCAAGTTTTTGCACAGCTCCAAATGAAAACAATGGGACCTAATGTGTGCGAAGTGCTTCGTAGGGTGATTTATCAAAAATTATTTTTTTAAATTTTCAACTGCTTTGAAACCACGCTTGTCGTTGCTCGGCTCACAGCCACGAGCTCCAGGATATATCTTTCTGCACTGAACAGAAATTTCTAAATAAGAAATATACAAAATTGAACTGGTGGAGAAACTTTTGAAGTACTCATAAAGTGGAAGTACTCTTGCTGTGGCGGTTCATATTCTTTTTATCTGCCTTGTTCAGCGGTGTCATGCCGTGTCAACCAAACAGTCTTTCCTGTAAATACTTTTCTGGATTCACAGTACGAGCTGTTGGGCTAGTTGGCTGGTTTTTTTAATGTTCAAAGCTGGATGTATTTCAACCTCCGGCGCAGTTTTGCTACCAATGGGCTCCACATCATCCTCAGTTCTCAATTTGTTGCCATTGGCGTTAATCTATAAAGGCTGAATGTTTGCGTATTGTACTTTGCCTTTGAGTTCGTGCGATAAATGTTATTTCTCTTTCATCGAATATGTCGACACTTATACTTGAGTACTGGACGGCTTTCGAAACTTCTTTCTTACCGCATGGAATTTACTTGCCCTGAAAATAGACACCTTCGCAGGAAATAATTTATGCTTCTATAGATGCGCAATAAAATATTTACAGGACCCAAGCAGTCATAGGTAACTCAAATACGACACCACAGCTTATTCTACAATTGGCCTCCAGGTCTCATTGATTCAGTTTGCCGTCATTATTACTCCCCAATAGTTTAGCGCTTGTAAGACTGTTTTGCCGAAAGAATTTTTTTTGAAGGATTAATGTGCGTCTTACTTGTACAATTCCCTATGATTAGAGAAAAATAAGTTTTTTTCCTTTCTTCTGTACGGTGCAAGACAGGACGTGAGACCAGCCGGTAGCGAGAGCAAAGCCCACGCAGTTTCTATATCCCTTTCTACTCGCTAGCATCTGTCAGGTATAAGGCAGCAAACTTTTGTTGATGTAGCGCTAAATGTCGGAAATACTTTGAAAACGGCAGGACTGTCTTGCATTGTGAACTAAGCAAGACAGTCCTCTAACAGGTTTCTAACTTTGGTGAGTCCAGTTGGAATCACTAGGTCTGAAAGGGTTTATGTCAGCGTTCACAACTAACGTCTTAGTAAACGGGCAAAGCGTCAACAAGCACTACACTTTAAGCCTGTTTATGGTCACCTGGTGTTGTGTTTGTATAAATGCGATTAGGCGCTAAAATACTCAGAGCGTGGAAGCTGGAAGGACTCAACATAGCCAGTCGGGTTGTAATCTTTCTTTGCCTGATTAGGAATCCGCATCTACAGTAAGTAATTAGCTGGTAAGTGCAAATAACTTTTATAACATTGTAAAATCATTATGAGGCTTTAAACTTCTTCGACGGGCCGCGCTGAAAGCAGTCTGGCCGTTTACTGGTCGATAACTGTTCCTGAGGATTGAGGTCCTGCTGAAGCGTGGCGTCATTAAATGAACAGATTTCACAAAAAATATGCAATCTTGAGCGAACAATCGGATGGATAATCTCATATAAGATGACAGCTTCGTAATGAATATTGAAAATAATAAAAGACCGAGAAGGCCTGATGTGACGTCACCTAGGGGTGATGAAATTCTGTTGGAAACAGTGGACTGTTTAAGAAGTGATATGAAATTCCGGATCCATGAGATAGTGAGGAAGTCTACATAATGCGACGAAAATTTGGTTGTGAGGTGACAATTGGCGATGTGATCACATTGTCTGGGAAAGTCAATAATTAAGCAGTCAGTCAGGAGGTTTTAAACCATATGCTTTCCTAGATCGCTGTAAATTCAATTACTTGTATTTAACAGGAGAGCTCTTCTCTTTACCAGTGTTGGTGTCAAAAAGTAGATCTCTTGAGCTGTATCGTAAAAGTCATATAAAATAAATCGCCACAATTTATATTGCGAAAGACATACGAGGCACCGGTTATGCGATCTTCTGAGAAGTATCCAGCAGATCGGAATTAGAAGAAAAGGAATCGGATAACACTTACGTTTCATTGCTCTCGAATTTTTCGTTGGTCTCTAATGTGCGGCGAGCTCCGTCCTTTGTTTTTTTCAAAAAATTTGAAATCAGACACTTGGGAATTTTCGTTCCTATTTCCGGAGAATACATAAGTAGCCGTAGATGATGGTCGTTGCGCAGGAGCTGGATGAAATATAAGCGTGATATTTTCGTAGCACTTTAAAAAATTGCCACATAAGACAAAAGCAGCCACCAAGTTTAATTTTCCTTTTTACTAGTGGCGATGAGAAGACGCAAACCATTTATTACAGTGTGGCACCATTTGTATTTTCAAAAAAGTGTGGTCCCTACTACGGAGTCCTTTTTTTTCGTCTTTGTATGCAGGTGCGTTTTTGTGGGAATAAAGACGCAACTTTTTACAAACACCCTCGGATCTTGCGCACTGGAAGAAGACTCGATTTCGCTTCAGTATTTGGTCTCATTACCGCTTAACACTTGGCATCTTGTAGTCGGATGTGACTGGAAGTTTTTTCCTGTATAAACTGAGCAGATGCACAGTGATAATGTGACATCAGTTTGCATGAAACGAGTAGGATATTATTTAGGATATTTTCTCAGTATTCTTACCTCTAGTCCACACTTCAAAATGCAGTTTATTAAAACACTGCTTTGCACAATGAAGTGACATTTTGTCCGTAACCAATAATTTCTTCATCAAGATTTCTTCTCTTAGACATTAACATCCACCTTCTGCATGCACCGAACGAAATAACTGTATTTAAACAACAATTAATTTAATTCAAAATTCAAAAATTTATCACCCGTTGCCATAACTTGACTACAGGTATGAAAAATCGATCACTATTATTTGTGAGCCCAAGGCAGCTTCGTGAGAAAAAAGTGGAAAAGTCTCGTTGCTATAGCTGTCCGTACAGTCAAAAGCAATGGTTAAAAATGCAAAATTTGATGGTATTTATTTTGATGATCTCTTTGAACCCTGCATATAAGAATAAATAAATAAATGAATATTCACCCCGCTACACCCACAACTGCGTGCAAAAGCACGTGCGAGGGAGGCTAAGAACGCGTGCCACAGCTCAAGTGCCAACGTAACACAAAGAAAGACTGGTTTGGTTTGGTTTATGGGGGTTTAACGTCCCAAAGCGACTCAGGCTGTGAGAGACGCCGTAGTGAAGGGCTCCGGAAATTTCGACCACCTGGGGTTCTTTAACGTGCACTGACATCGCACAGTACACGGGCCTCTAAAATTTCACCTCCATTGAAATTCGACCGCCGCGGCCGGGATCGAACCCGCGTCTTTCGGGCCAGCAGCCGAGCGCCGTAACCACTCAGTCCACCGCGGCGGCTACAAAGAAAGACAATCTGCTAATTGCGAGAAGGCAAAAATTCTGCAACGTTTTCAGGTAATCTATTTGATCCTCTCTTGATGATATTGTGTGTTCATTACCTGAATATATTTGTTCAATTGTGACGTGTTTTATATAAATCAGTGCTTTCCTGCTGGTTCTAAACTCTGTGCGAAATTCGAACATCTTAGCTAAGCTGTCGTGAGTCTCGTATAAACTGCTTGCTACCTACTACACGAGCACATTTTCACTGTATAACTTCCTAAGATCTACATGCCAAGGGACTGGGGCGTATCTGGGGTATCCGGTGCTGCAGAATTCGGCGTAATTGCTTCGGTGGGCGTGGTTACTACCACTCATACCTACTCTTTATTTGAATGTGTTAGTATTCGGATGGTTACGTGAACGAAAACTCGCGTGCGACATTTGTCGCGCAGAGAGTAGAGAGGGAGCTTTGACACTCAAGGAGGAGGGCAGGATTCGACGTCATGTGCTCGGTCGTTTGCAGAAACCTCCGAGAAAGCACGAGCAAAAATAAAAGCTTGTCATACCTATAGCATCGAACAGGATCAGGACCCGTGGCGAACCGGTCAGCTCCGCTAATGGCTGCTTTAAACCACTCTGCCCTCACCGCAGCCTTTCTGCCCGGGTGTTAAACTGCCGACACTTCGCTCTGTGTTTTGGATATTGTGGCCTTCACCAGCTTTCATCCGCTTCCAAGCCCAAGAGCACAGGTGCCCAAGGCGGAATTAAATAGCATCTGACAAGCGTGGAGCAAGTCGCTTGGAAAGGCGGGAGATCTGAACTCGCGCAGTCTAATAACAATAACCTAATTCATCATTGGTGTGAATATAGTTCGTCAACGCAATTAATTTCGGAGCCGTCACGCCAACGCATTCCGCTCCGCATCATTCGCATTGATCGCGCGCGACGTTTTGCTCTCGTCCGGCCTCTACTTCTATCCACTCCGATCTGTAGGCAGGAAGCAGTGAATGTGCCTAGTTGTAGCCAGTCAAACAGCCCGGGCAGTTTCCTCTCTGTTTCTGCCTTCGATTTCCTCAGCAGAGGCATAAGGTTGCAGGAGCAGTCGCACCGTACGCTCGCTTTCTCGAGCTGTGATGCGGAGCGCGGAGTATACCACATAAATTTATATCTCAATTAGAAATTCGCGCTCTATTTCGTAGTGTGCATTGACTGCGCCACCGCAGGAATCTGTGCGCATATACACAGCCGTGTATCATTTGCCATGTTTAGACGTCCGACGATGGTAGTAAACAAGCATCTTAGCTACCGCTTCATCGCGCTTGTATTTGGCGCTATCTCTCAGAAAGGCAAGCATGTGTTTTGAACATTTCGACACTTGTCTGACGGCGATTCACCACGAACTGTAACGGGCACGGACTAGCACGCGCGTCCGATCCAGGTGGTTATGGTGCGCCTCTCACTCGGCGCCTCCTCGAAAGCCGCACCGCATTGACAGCGTTTCGAATTTTTAGACCACCTGAAGTTCTTTATTGTGCGGAAATATGCAGCGGTGCAAGGGCCATTTTGCTTTTCGCTTCCAGAAAAATTGTGGCTATCGTGGCCCGGCGTCGATCCCACTAACTTGAGATAGTGGCCGCAATCGAAAGCTTCTCAGCCATCGTGGCAGTGCGGCGATAATAAAAAGGTGTCAAGGGCGTTTTGCATCCTTTAGAAAGCGCTGAAGTCAACGCATGAGCGTCTGACGCCAATATTTCTAGTCACATAGTGATGGCGCATTGAATCGAAAGCCACCTTTTCGAGGCAGGGCAAGGAGATGGTGATTGAGTCAGTCATTTCCTGTTTGTTTGTCTCTGAGGACCAATAACATAATGCAACATTTTTGGAATATGGAACGAAAAAAAAATGTAAAAGTTTACATACGTTCACAGCTCTCCGGTAGAGTTGAGTGTGGGTTAGATTTTCTGCCGAAAATAGAGCCGCATCTAGAAATATGGAGATAAAGAGACTTATTTATGCATACTGTATTGAACATACGTAAATTCTATCTAGCGGCTGCGTTTCTTGCAAGAAATATAAAAGAAATTGTTACAAATGAAGAGTTAACGCTTGAGCAGTGCATATAACAGGTGGCGTGGGCGGTCAGTTACCATGATAACGTTTTCGAATCGATTACTGCTTTACATACTCTTTAAATTAACAACATCGCTTTTGTAGTTTCATTAAAACCTTTGCGGCATGTCGTCAGAACGCCAACTTTATTATGTAATTGTTTGAACCCCACATCGCAAAAAAGTATTGTTCAATGAGGTATTTTAGGGCGGCGAAGAAGATAAAAGTATCTTCCACAACGTCTTTCTAAGGCCTAGTCACATCCTAAAGCTTCATATATTTTCGAAGAAAACAAAAAAGGTAAAAAAATTCAATTATTCCGGTGCATTCTGTTGCTTACGCTGCTTTTATTACACGTTCGCCAAAAATTCCTTTTCGTTACTCCTAGCAGGGGTAGGAGGTCACAGGTTTCTTTTCTAAAAATTCTGCGAACTGATTGTGGCCTAATTTCAGAAGCAATTTCCATGAATTAAGGCTTTTATTCTTCACCATTCAATTTTAAAGCTTTTATTGGCGTTTTATATAAACTTTCTCGCGCTCAAAATTCACATCCTGTTTCTCTTCACTTCTTCCTTAGCAAGAGTAGTTTAAGTCCTAGTAGCTGACGCACGAACTGTCGCGTTTAGAGCAGCAGTTCGATATTAAACTCATATCACCGCAGAAAAAACAAGCAGTGCAGAGCCTCACTTATCGTGTCAAAAGAAAGTAAATCTATAAATTTCTCTTCAAACAATAAATGCGAAAAGGTGAACGAGCTTCACTGCTAAAGAGTGGTCGGCTTGTGCCCTAGAGTGCAGAAGAGTAGAAGCAAACCGAATAGCAAGGAATCAAATAATGAGCAGATGGACCGAGCTTGGTTCCGGAAGAGAAAAAACAGGCTCCTGGGAAACATTCACTGTCCTCAGCCTCCTACGGCATCAACGTCAGCACGTGACATTAGAGAACTTTTCTTGGCGGTGTTTTTCGGCTTCAACGCACAACAAGCGGATTCCGCCTCGAAGGGCAGGTCACCGGAAAGGTACCAACATTGCCGAAATGACCGAGAAGAGTACATCATTAGTGACAATTAATGCTCTTCGGCGTTAGAGTTTGGTGAAGCATCGAAAATTGCGGGAGGATGTAAGATTGTTGTACCGAACAGGAATTTCGGGAGCTGTTCTGTCGACCATTACTTCTATTATTCTGTTAGTTCTGCATGTAAGCTCTATTATTCGCGAGGCATAATCACAAATCGTCTGAGGAACGCAACATACAGCAAAGCCGGGAGAAATCAGTGACCTAATATTATGTTCCGTATTGCACTCATGTTCCTATTTCACAACTATAGAGACAGCGGAAGCGACATGTTAAAGCCTTGCAGCCAAGCCTTTTAGCACAATAGAGTTAAGGTTCCTGTTCGGCTGAAAAACGAGCGTCGTCGGTGTTTGAGCGAAAAGTTGCCGAATAAGCAACCCATGTGGGCTACCTAGATAGGTGAAGCGACCTTGCGGCGTCATCGCAAGCTGCCCACCGGACTGTGAGTGAACTGACCACAGGGGTAAATGGCAGTTAAATAATGTTCGGTCGCGAGAGGTTGCTCGGCGAGAGCAACCTGGGCCTCACAAGCCCCGCCGGTGGCTCTGCCTACTATCGCAGTGCAGTGGCGCATCCCTTAACCGCTGTACCACTGAGCCACGAGAGGCATGAGGACTGCCAGGGAGCTATGAGTGTAAATTCGAGAATAACCAGTTCTGGATATATAGGTATTCACCCCTTCAGATTGGTTACTAGGATATAAGAGGCGCAGTAACTCCTCTACTTCTTTGTGGAAACCTCCACCGCGACGTTAGAGAAGCGCTGAAAGAGGGAGCGAACAAAGGAAAGAGAGAAACAGATGTCGTATTTTAGGGCTCTGTAATAATTTAGACCACCTGTGGATGTTTAACGCGTAGCGACATCGCACAGCACATTGGCGTTTTTTGCGTTTCGCCTCCATCGGGTACTGCGGCTCAGTAGCCGAGAGCGCCAACCATTGAGACACCGCGGACTGTATGATTTTGCATTTGGGCCTGGAAAATGAGCTTTGATAAGCTTCTTGACCGTTTCTTATTCTGGTATAGTGTTATGAGTTTTATTTGCGGACGACAAAAAGATTCCCTTTTTCCCAATTTTCATTTATTGTTTCCTTAAATTCCCGAAGGCATTACGCAAAAGAAGCACCGGTTTGTGTCAACATGAGTGCCGACAGCGAAAATGCTTCATCCGAGCGAGATACATTGTTTAATTATTGCTTGAGCGATGGCCTTGTGTAGACAGCCGAGACGAAGTATTTCAGCTCATGAATGCGTCAAGCACCAATGAAAGCCTTGCAAATCAGAACCCCAGCTTCTGGGACATATGGCTCTAGTGGGCAGAGGTCCACAATCATTCTAATTCGCCGGATACATAGCCAGACACGTTTGCGCCGGCGGCCATAGTGCTGCTCACAGCGCTCTTGGAAGGCCAGGCTCCAGGTTCGAGTGAGCGTGCGAGCGTCTTTGACGAGGCAAAGGGAACTCGCGGTAAAAGGCTCGGTGTGAGGAGAGAAATATAAGTTGGTATCGAAAGGGCTCAGTGCCTAAAGTCGAAGCTTCACTAGTGTTTGGTGAAATGTTTAGGGGAATGGCCTAAGGTGGACTAGATTTGTAATAAGGGAGTAATTACTCATTGGCATCCATCAACTCCACCTTGGGAGATTTCCCGAAACATTCGACCAACACTGTTCCAAGTTGTAGTTATTGAAAAATTCGCTCTCGCCCTACGATAACCTTGCCATTCTGATTAGCTCAGTTGGTAGAGCGACTGCTCCGGTGAAGCGATGGTACCGGGTTCAAACCCCGGACCAGGACGGATTTTTCTTCAACTGCGAAGTTTCTGAGAAAGCTGTGTAGCTTTCCTTTGATAGCCATATGGCTGTGCTTGCGTAAATGCCAATGAGTAATTACTCCCTTATTTTAGAAATTTTACGAAGACACTTGAACCGAGCATGTACAAGAGCCGCCGGTGAGCTACACCTGGGGATTAAAGCCCACATCTCGCGTTTTCGCCGCAGGCGTCTCACCGGCCCCAACATTATCGGAGGCAGTTCGCGAAAACTCCTCCCTTCTTCCCTGCCCAAGTTTTTTAACCACTAGATTCATGACGACGACAGAGATTGGTCGTTTTGTTTGCGCTGCTTTGGTTTTCCGTGATGAACGAATTACCCCGAATTTCCACTCTTCATTGGGTCGTCTCTTGGCTCATTTTATTGCGAAGCGTCCCACGAAATTCGGCTGAGCCACTGATTACCAGCTACATGTGCAAATTTCTTTCCCATAAGCTTGTACGTGGCTTATTACACAGATGAGTTCTCCGTCCGTTTATTTACAGGCCTTTGAATTCGTAGTGAGGCTAGCGATTTTTCAGAGCGTTGAACGAAGCAAAAATTCGGCACACTCTCTGTATGAAAGGATAAACTCTGCGAAAGGGTTAAGACAAAGAGAAAGGAACACACACGACGCTTACTAACGCTGTAACTGCCTCTTTGTGCCAGTAAGTGTCTCTTTGTCTTAACCCTTTTCATTCAGTATGAACCAACGAGTCCGAAAAATCTTATTACACTGACTGAGTAGTTCTTTCCCTCCCTGTTTGCGCTCCTTACTTTTCATGACTTTCTACTAACGAATATCAAAACCAGCCTTTACTTAGCTGCCGAAACTCGGTGTTTTTGCTCAAACAAACCATAGGAAGGTTGTCATAATGATTGCAGTTTATAATTTCAGTGTCTTAAAGCGGTTCTGAATCAATTTCTGTACCTAGTTTTCATCTGCGTCGGCTTTCAATTTTTCAATTCATCTGAAAATCACAGTTTGCTACAATATTTTAATAGAAGAGCACTTTTTATTTTTTATTGCAACTTACTTTTTGCGCTGTCTGACTCTGGAAACAGTAAGCTTTTAGGCGGATGCAGAAGAATATAGAACACCAACTGCACTGCCTCACAGCTGTAGGAACCTACGCTCGCTGCCAGAGCAGCTGAGCATACGACCTCTAGCGTACACAGCAACTTTGTCATCACTGGAAGTTAGAGATCATGTTAAAGTGAAATATCACTTGCAACTTTCCAGCTTCCTTCAGGTATTATCGATTTTTTGCGTGTCAAACGTTCGGGTGAAGTAGCGCGCCGTCCTCGTTCCCTAACCCTTAATGACGATTTGTAACAAATATGCGCACAACGAATATGGAACTTTTTTTTTCGGACTGAATGGCACCTAGGAACGATATTTTGTTTTCGGGTGAATTCAGCATGATTCATGTCACTAATACGTTTTTTTGTGTCGTATAGGGAAAGTAACAATAATATTTAACAAAACAGTGATGTGTGTAGCACGTAATTAAAATTTTTAACACCCAGATGTTTCCAACAGTATAAAAATCTTTTTTTTGCCTCTATTTTGAGAATAATGCGCATCCTCGAAAGAGGGAGAGAGACGAATGGACAGCGGGAAGTTAAGTAGGTGACGCCCAGAGTGCTACCCTACGCATGGGAAGGAGACGGAGGGAGAGAAAAGGGCAAGAGAGGAAAGAGAGATCCCCTTTTCACGTGTGTGTAGGTAATTACTAACAGGATACACACGAAACGCACTGAAAGTTTACAGCCTTGAATATCTTCGCAAGAGAAACTTATTTCATGATACATCTGGTGTTGGCATTAAAACTCCTGGCATGTCGACGCAGCAATTTTTATCTACTGTCATATTGTTTTCGAAATTCCGCAGATCCTTGTGTGTGTGGTGGTGTTTTGCGCCGGCAAACGAAGAACTTTTTTTCAGGTCAGACTACACTCTTAAGGAGCAGAATTACGGTTTTGATGGAAATAAAAAGTAGCGCCTGAAAGGCGCAAAATACGCTTCTATTCCCGGTGAACACAGAAGAGGAGTCTTTTCCAGATCCTCGCAAAAGTCCCCCAGCAAAGCTGAACATGTGCGGAGGGTTTCAGTTCAAAATACAAGCGTATCTTCGGACACATGGTCATAGTTGTCAAAATACGCTAATCACCAGACAACAAGCAGCCATAACTAAAAAGCACATGGGGTCCTTCTAGCTAGTTATTGAAGCGGAAGGTTCTAGCTAGTTATTGAAGCGGAAGGGTGTATTGAGTTTCAACTCTTATAATCGAAAATAACATAACAGCCATAATGAAAAAGTTAGCTTCACTTACTTCCTGTATCAGTTTAAGATTAACAATAATAATTATTGCTTTCTGAGTAAAGGAAATGGCGCAGTATCTGTCTCATATATCGTTGGACACCTGAACCGCGCCGTATGGGAAGGGATATAGGAGGAAGTGAAAGAAGAAATGAAGAAAGAGGTGCCGTAGTGGAGGGCTCCGGATTAATTTCGACCACCTGGGGATCTTTAACATGCACTGACATCGCACAGCACATGGGCGCCTTAGCGTTTTTCCTCCATAAAAACCCAGCCGCCGCGGTCGGGTTCGAACCCGGGAACTCCGGATCAGTAGTCGATCGCCCTCTCCACTGAGCCACCGCGGCGGGTCAGTTTAAGATTCACGTTGAGGTTTTGGGGAAACAACGAAGGCACTCACTTGTCGGGGCGCAAAGCCCAAAGACCACAATAAAGAAAGCAGAAAGAAGCATTTCTCTTCCCTTTTTGATCCTGTAAAAGAAAAGAGTTCATCTACTTGACCTATTTATGGTAGGTGTATAAAATTGATGGCATTCTTACCCCGCGCCTTAGTATACGAAGGCCAAAAAGGTGCATAAGGTTGAGGCCACCAGTACAGAGAAGAGAAAGGAGTATTTGCTATCTAAATATTGAGTGAAAACTTTCATTTAACGCTGCATAACACGGTGATAATTCTGTGGGAGATATGTACATGATATTTGGGGAACACGAAAAAGTACGGCTCCAGAAGTCCTCAGTTGAGTTTTTTTCTGGCACTAAGCTCTTTTTCCAAGCAAACGGGTTAAAACCCGAAGAAGACATGGTACCCTAATGACGTATTACCAGGCGTTGTGTAATTTTCTATCGCCGGTTATAAACTGAACAGCATTTCAGAACACATTGTACCGTGCTTTAATAGGACAAAGGCTTTCAGTCGTATTAGACTACGAGCAGAATTTTGAAATATAGGTAAGTACAAATTGTACCCTTCTTCTAGAAGCGTTAAGAAAAGAAGCCACTTTATTGCAATTTTCTCAATGCCGTTGTGACTGCTCTGCTTTCACGTGGCACAGTCTTTATGCTAACATAGAGACCAGTGCGGCTGTGGAAGACATGCTTTGCACACAAAGAGCACGTTTCTGTAAGAACAGTAATCAAGCGAGCGACTGCTCCTTAATAGTTGAAAATTTGATAACTACGGATCGGGAGGCAGTAGTAAACGAAAACACGAGCATAGAAACAAATTCCTCTACAACGACAGGTGACGTGGCCAGCTGAAGAAATATGCTGTAGGAGATATTTACAAATTTTACGAAACAAATATGCTTGTACTCATATAGTGGCGAGTTGAGTTTCTTGGGTTTCAATTTTTATTAACGTTTTAGCAGTTTCGTTGGGACCTTAACAAATGCAAACTTCAATGCGCAGTGTGTCCGCTATAACGTTAATTTAAGTAAAAGAATGGTACTGACAATTACCCATTACACGGAGAGGTATTGGCAATAGATCGCGCCTTTCCGTCGGCTGGCGCGTGCGCCTGGCTTAAATAACAAGCCTGTTTGTGGTGTTTGATTCCTAGAAAACTGTGCATCGCTTGGTGTGCAGTAGGCTGAAGGAATAGGACATAAAGGAAGAAACGGCTCCCGATTAGAAAAAAAAAATAGAATACATACCTAAGATAGACCTGGAATTCGACTATGTACAAAATCTTCCAAACTGAGCACAGTTGACGTTGTGATTCTTCCTAGTGTGAAAGTAAGGCGACTTATCTTTTGAGCAGTGTTCTTTTATAAGTAAAACTGACGCGACTGCGCAAATTTTGGCTGACGATTACAAGTTGATATTGGCGGCAGCTGTGAGTTGCACAGACATGAAGCTCGGCTAACAGCGAGACCAATATAGAAGTGCGGTCTACGTCCTCTAGCATGCATTTTTTAACATGTTTAAAGTCTGAATTTCAATGTTGAAGAGACAGCGACACTTACGCATCTCGAAGGTCGAAGACTAAAGGACTAAAGGGTACAAATGACGCAGATTGTGGAGGATGTTTGGAAGGAAGGGCAAGTTAAGGCTATATTCATGCCAGCCTCTGGTGTCGATGCTCCCCGTAGTCGTTGCAGTCTTCGAGGCAACGTGGAATTAGCATTCGTTTTAGGCAGCAGCCTCTGGACGCGCGTTCTTACATTCCACGTCGAGGTCGTCGGTGTTCGCGGCATGACCGGTTGTCCATGGCTCCGCTCTCGCCGGCGAGAGGGCCACAGAAAGATCTGTGACGTCACCTACCAGCCCTGAAGAGCTGCGCTCAAATTAATTTCGCATCAGCAAGTATCGCTATAGTTTCTCAATTTTTCCTGCATTTCTGGAACAAGCTGATACGACTGGCGATTCGCTTGAACCTACTTAAACTGCAATTGCTACTCGCATTTGTAGATTTCCTGTCGCTGGCAAAGCAGTAAAGTTGGCGGGAGGGTATTGAAATTTTTTGACACACTCCGACTACAAGGCAGCAGGGATAATGCTCTCGGTTCTGCTTGAACTGATTTATAATTTGTGACGTGGCTACTCTGTCATTTCCCTGTTTATATTGAAGACTGCAAATACTTATTGGTATTCCTTGGCACTCCGCGCACATTTATATTTATTTTTCTTGAGAGCAAAATGTTGACGTGCGTTTATGTTCTCTCCTCCGTTGAGGTCAAAACGATTGCAAAATTTAAGGTTAGGGGAGTTAAAGAGGCACAATAAATTTGAGCATTTCGTGTTATAACGCGTATCCCCGCCGCCCAACCTGTTCGAGAGAAAATAAAAACTACTTTGACTAATTCGCCAAAAAGAAAGCCGGTCTAGGATTTGCAACTGCGGATGGTACCTCACTGAAGACTACGCAGGTAAGTGCTGAAAGTTACCAACCAAATGTAGATGGAGCTATCGTATTTAATAAATATGGCAGCCTAATATTTCTCCTCCTTACTAAGGGAAGTAAGGAAATCCGTAGCTCTTGCGTCTCTTTACCAATATAATAGACAAGAATCTCCGAAAAAAACTTCACTGGCGATTAAGGGCTTCCAAAATACAAAATTTGACCGCAACTGAATTGGGCGACACTTCAGCTAGCCTTAGGAGTGCAATGCGAATTTAGAAACTCCAGAGCATGATAGCGTGTAACCCTATTGAGAGGATAGTACAGGATGATATATAAAAGCTAATCAATAAGCGCATGATAACCAACATAAATACATTTAATATGGAGCTTGTCGAGCATAGTCAAAAGAATGGAGGAAGCCTAAAATCGGCGAAGAGGAGCCTAGGCGTAAGCAAACCAGACATATGCGTCTAGATACAAAGCGGAAAGTCTCTATCAAAACGGATAAGTAGCCGAAAGTTCAACTCAAATCGCACTGTAGCCAATGTAATCAGGACGTTGTTCAGAGGCAGTAATCAAAAGCAATAAGAGATTCCGCCAGTAAGGAAATGTTAAGTAAATAAAGCGTTAGGAGAAATGCTGCAGGCGAGGACCAGGTAAAAGCAGATTTTTTGAGGGACTGTGGGGAGGTTGTGCTGGAAAATCATGCCACCCTGTATACGCTTTCCTTATCACCTCGAGTGTACGAGAAGCTTGCAAGGAAGCTATCAGCGTCTTAATTCATGAGAAAGGAGACTTCAAGGACTTTAAAAATACAAACCGATCAGCTTACTGCCCTGTAAGGTACGTATTACTAGGACAATCGCCAGTTGAGTCATGCCAACCTTTCATTTCAGTCAGCCAAATGATTGCCAGGCTTTCGTAAAGGCTACTCGACAATAGACCATATCCACACTCTCAATCAGGTGGTAGAGAAATGTGCTGAATTATCCAAGCCCTATATATCGATTTCTTTAATTACGAGAAACATTTGACTAAGTCGCAACATCTGTAGTCATGCAGGCGTTGCGAAATAAGCTTGGGTGTAAAAACTACTACCCAAAAGACAACAGGCCACCGGAATCGGGAGACTAGGCGCCAAAAATGGAGCGGCTTAGCAGAATGAACCGCAGTACCAGTGACTGCTGCCAGCTTTATTTCGTGAAAGGTCCGTGCAGAGTTCAGCATGTCCTCAGCTTTCATCACTGCCATCAGCACAGCTCATGCACAGTTGCACCAGCACCAGAAAAAAACACACCATGACACCTACGCAGACGAAAGAGACACGTAAGTAACAAGGTGTTCTTCCACCGGTGCACGAACATAAAGGTAAATATTCAAGCGTATTTTTATGGCGCCAGGGTCAAGGACATGAGTAGTTTCCTGTGCACTTCCGACCTGTTAGCTGCTTTCAATTTGGGACGTGGACAGAAATCTAAGGGATGTTCACATCGCCGTTCTGGAGTCAGGCAAGCTGTTGTTGGGGAACAACGAGTGGTCTTATCATCATCTGAAAAGATTTCCGACGGTTTCCACACGCCCAAGGGTGAAAGCTAACGACGACGACGCAACGCAGATCGAAGAGCAGTCAATGTAAAGATAAGTAACAACGATTGTTCAATGCGTTGTTCGACTCCAGAGCCAACATTCTTCTCACTGGGGAGGACGTTATTTTTCATCTCCGAAGGATGTCCTGTTTTCTACGATATTTAAATGTGCCACTTGAGCTAACAGAGATAAGCGCTCCTGCGATGGCTTTGCCCCCGCAGTGGGCGTTTCCTTCGCCTTTCCTCACAATACCGATAAATATGTAAATATGACCGAGTGTTCTTGCGAGAAAAAGGGACCTTTAGTAGGATTTGCTAACTGTTGACACCGAGAGTGAAGCTTGCAGCGTATTTTCTTCTCGAATATCTATTTACATTTTTCATGTGTTCCCTCTCCTTTTGACGTCATATGGGGGAAACGCTTCACAGGCTTCGCTAAAGACCTTCATTGCCTAGGCTCTTGGTAGTGTGCATGACCGCCGAGAAATGTAAAAATCTGTTCAAGCGCGAAACTACTTTTTTACTTTGTCGCATTTAAGTTGCCGGTGCATACTTACTCAGTCGGAGCTGATTTGCCACGGTTTTTGAATAGGTTAGATCACTGTTAAAGTATTCGCCTGACTTTTTTATCGGCTGAAATGGGTAGTTAACCTATTAGCTCAGTTGACTGCTATCACCATGAAGAGCAACTGCCAAGCAGAAAGTCTTTTTAACACATCTTTATCAATCATTGTTCCCCTCTAAACCATCCTGAGGTAAACTCAAGTGTCCAGGTGGTGAGAGGATAGCAGCTCATTTTCAATTGTAGCTGCTTATTAAAAACTCAAAACATATTCAGTAGATGGTGGGTTGGTTTTCTAATAACATGACGCTAAGCTAAGAATTTGAAGCATTTTGGAAGGAGAAATGTTAGCCGCTTAAAAGAAGATTGCTGGTCTACGCAACCAGTGAAAGGATGTTAGCGCTCGTATAGCTGCCGAAGAAATCAAGTGACAAGGATTCGAAGGAGATCTTAGTGAGCCGCTTTGCGAAGCAGTACTTACCTCCTCCGCAGCTTTAATGGCAGCGAGCCCTCAGTTCTCTCTTATAGTGACGATGCCACCCATGGTCTTTTGAAGTGAGGAGTCAGATGGGATATATTTCGGGGTTCTCTAAATCCAGCATTTTGTTAATTTCATACATGCTGCGCAGTTATGAAGCGAAGTGTCATTGCCAAGTGCAGGCGAGCACAGGACCCGTACCCAACCGTCAGCCAAACCCAAACACAGCGGTTATTCTCCTCTCTCGGAGCCGCTCCGGATTCCGAGTTCTCATTCATGCTACCTTCGTATCCTCCTCTTTCGCCCGTGATGCCAAGACGATGATACCTTCACTCTACCACTCTGCTTAACAAGTGGGAAGGCCCAGGTCACCCGCATACACAACCTATGGGAATTTCCCCAACCAATGGCAGTTCCTGTCATACCCAACCCATCTTCTCAAAGGAGGACGCTCTGCGAGTTGCTCAGCCAGGTGCTCATACATTGCGAGTGAACACAACTCTCCCTAAGGACCAGTCCCGCGGACTTTTGGACAGACAGGAACCCACTCTTGAGCATCTTTTGTTCCTTCATTAAAACAGTTACCACCACCACCTCCCAAGCGAGGAGCCAGGTTGGTAAGCGAAAGGAGAGTGCTGGCGCCGATGCGCAAGGCCATATGACTTAGTTGCAAAGGAGAGGTGTGGAGGAAAGTGAGAGGGTATACAGTCGTCGATGAAGCCGGCTGGCTTCAGCCGCTTTAAGGCGACCAGCCAATCAGGAGAACAGTGTACGGCATCAAACGGCAGTCTAGGATGCGAAACAGCGGTAGGTGATTCTGCCGAAGCAGGCTCAAGTGGGATGCTTCACGGACAATAACGGGGGTAGCTGTCCGGAGGTGGGAGTAAAAATAAAGAGAGTGAGTTGTTCCTGGACGCTATTGTTGAGGTCGATGATACCGCAGCACACATCGAAGCAGCCGGGTACGCGACGGGTGGGAGGTAATACAGAACGCTTGAAGGAATCTGGGGAACGCAAAGTAGTCAATTGTATAATCGTACCTCCGGATCGTGACTGGTATTGACAACAACACAGATTTGGCGCCGCATCGATGAGGAAGTTTAGAGTAGTGGAGGCGTCGGTGACGTAGAAAAGGTGCCATAGTTTCCGGCCTTCAGCTCTCCTCACTGTGAACTGTTGGGATGCAGGTTTTCCGCCAAAATCACGGTCGCAAAGAGTGAGTGGGCGTCGGCACCGAAAGGGCACAGCTAAAAACAGAGTGGTGGTCTGGATTTGAGGTTGAAAGGCGCTCATGCCAACTAGTACTTTGCTATGTCCGCCGTTGCTGATATAGGCGATGTATACTGTGGCCTCGGGGCGACATGGCACCAGTGAGGTGCTGATAGAGGCTGTTGCACAGCTGGTTGATTGATGCTCTCGCAACCATCTGCTCTCGGTGAGAATAGATGCGAGACGTGGTTCGAGACGTAGCGGAAGTAGTAGAATTGACTATGGCAACCTCAGGTAGGAGTTTCCAATCTCTATGATATTTACAGGTGAACCAGCAAGCTTGGAGGCATCCGTAGTAGAGAGAGTGGCCATAATCACCTGGGCCTTCGCCTGATGCCACTGGTGGAACAGCTCTTGAAGAGTTATACCAGCCGCCAGTTGGGCTCGTGCGCCGTGCAGCTGTGTCTTGTTATGCTAAACGTGGCTGATACTGTCGTCACCAATTGCTTCGGGTCATAGAAGCTCTTGTATCCGCGAGCTCTCCGACACTGCACGGTACACAAGAAGCGCCGCCGTCTTGATCAGATTGTAGGTATCTGCCACCCACTTGAAATGGAAACGGGCCAGGATGCCCGCTACGTCTTCAGCCGCAGCGGAAGGTAGCGACGTGGCGACGTGTAAACACCGCGTAGTCTGTGATGTCGTCTTAGCTTGGTAGATGTGTGCCTCTGTCTGGAGAAAGCAGAGTGTTGGTAGCTCTCCCACTAGGGCGGCAGGAGCGCAGCAGCAACTGGGAGGGGTTTCGTGTCCTGGGGCTGTGATGTCTGGACCGAGTTGCGTCCGTGGGAGCCGGTGTATTCAGCGAGTTTTGATGATGTTCCATGGCTCTACTTATTCTGAGTAGGGCCACTGTAATCAAGGCAGCCGGTCACCAGCTCTAATACTACGGCTCATACAGGACCAGTGTGCAGCCGTCCGCCATACCATTAGAGGAGATTTTGCCCACATTACCTGGAACCCTTCTCCGTCACGTGGCTTGGGTCTTTTCTTCCTGCTCATCGGCCGCTGATGACAAAACGATGAAGAAAGAGTAGCGCGGCTGTAGTATCTTTGCCTGAAGGGGAGATCTGGATGGCATGATTCAACCTATACATGGAAAGCAGGCGCAGAAGAAATACATTCTAAGCAAGATACTAATAGGGTACCCCGCAAAAGTTTACACTAAACTGATGCACTAATGACGAAATTGTAAAATTGGATGAAACGCCCCAAGAAAGCTGGCGAGTCGCAAAAAGTCTTAATCTCCCTGAAGGGTCAAAAAGGCCGCAGAAAAGGTATTTCGAGCTATAACTGCACAGATGAATACTTGTCCCGAACGACCGTTTCAAAGTCCGAGTCAAAAAATTAAGCAGTGCAAAAAATTACTTTTTTTCGCTACTTAGTGTGCTAGTACTTGGTTATGACAGAGCGGTGGAGCTGCACACCACAACTCATCAAGCAAGCCGGTGGTTTAGAGGTCAGTTTTCGCATAACCTTGCCTGTGGATGGGAGGTAAACACAAAGCAGAATCAACCCCTCAGGCGTGAGGCTATGAGCAGGTGAACTCGCTATTCGGGCATCACTGCATTGATGCATGTGTCCATCAAAAAAGATTGCGGCAATTAAAGTATGAACAGTTCCTCCAGCTTTCGTGATAACGGGTCTGTTGAAGCGAAAATAAAAGTTGCTTGTGCTAGGCAGTAGGCACGCTTTTCAATGCACCTCTCTACGGAGCCGGGAAATGTGATTCTGGGAGCCAGCCTTTGCGAATAGTGTGTGCCGTGCGGGCTGCCTCTCCGGAAATGTTAGACCTAAAAACCACTGCCTCCTAGCTCATGCAAAATGCGAACATGCAGATAGAAAAGGGGTCAACGCGTCTACATCTGCACAGCTAAAAAGTTTTATAAGGCTAGAACTTCTAGAAGGCTGACCTTTTCTCGCAGATAAGGTAAGAAAGGTGAGAATGCAGTCCTGACAGCTGCTGATAGTCCTGATAGCTGATACTTTAGATTGCTGATAGTGAAAGGTGCGAGACGCTAAGTGTGCACACCCCCTCTACTTAGCTAGCTTTAAGAAAGAACAAAGATATGGTGCGCTTCTACAAACTGCAGCAAGCTACATCGTAAGCGCTGTCACTTTCTGTATCCGATCGGTTATTTTGGAATCAGGAATGTGCCTTCTTTTCCTTGAATATTCTAAGTGGGTTCAACGAATCGCCCTCTGTGTCTGTTTGTTTTTTAATTCCTGAATAATATCTGAATAAAAATTCGCTTAACAAGAGCGAATGATACGCGACAAAAGATTGAAAAGATACATACGAGTGCTTTGTGTGTGCTGCCTATATCTCGATTTCTTTTTTGTTCAATTTTCTTCCACTGTGTTCAGCGACCGGCTCGCGCCTCAACGCGCATTTTTCAAACTTTAAGAAATACCAAACGATGAATAACTAAACAAAAAGCTGTATAAATAGTAGCTTATAAAATATCTTGGAGTCATGTGATTATGAAAAACGAACGATAAAATGTGTTTGCGTCCTACAGCAAAATTTATTGCTCAATTTCATCTCCAGGCAGCGTTGTTTCCTCTTGTGAAGGGAGCAAAATCCTAACTTCGCCTTTTGGCTTGTGTCATAGCTTTCAAAATGATAATTTTCACCAACAGAATGTAAAGTTCTATGCATCAAAGGTCAACATACTGCCCGTGGATGTCTAAAAGTCCGTTGCGTTGTTCATTTCTTAGTGTAACGAAAGGCACAAAAAAGTTAACTTGAGCAAACAGATGTGATTGGTGGCCTTGCTAACTGGAAACGCCGCAGTTTTCATATCGCGCCACAAAAATTACTGGAACAAGCACTTTCAATTTTCTTCCTAACTGTATGTATAGTTCTGCAGTATCGCGTTCCTTTCCATTAAGACAAGGTTGCCTCGATCGCTGGATTGGTGCACTCTATTACGCACAGACTTGAGTACAAGCCGCTTAAAAGGAGCACGAAAAATAAAAAAAATCAAACCGACAGAGAAAGAAATACCTTAGAAAGGCAAATTTAAAGAAAAGAACTAAAAGACAAAAACTGCAAAAAACAGCTATATTAATGTGCAAGGCAATATGGCGCTTCTCACCGTTCCGATTCATAGGCTATAAACACGGCGGTCGAATTTCGATGGAGGCGAAATTCTAGAGGCCCGTGTACTGTGCGCTGTCAGTGCACGTTAAAGAACCCCAGGTGGTCGAAATTTCCGGAGTCCTTCACTACGGCGTCCCTCATAGCCTGGGTCACTTTGGGACTTTAAACCCCCATAAATAATAATAATAATAATTGATTTTGGGGGGAAAGGAAGTGGCGCAGTATCTGTCTCATATATCGTTGGTCACCTGAACCGCGCCGTAAGGGAAGGGTAAAGGAGGGAGTGAAACAAGAAAGGAAGAGAGAGGTGCCGTAGTGGAGGGCTCCGGAATAATTTCGACCACCTGGGGATCTTTAACGTGCACTGACATCGCACAGCACACGGGCGCCTTAGCGTTTTTCCTCCACCCATAAACCAAGCCAAACCAAATTATAGGCAGTACAAGTAAAAGCTATCTATCCCTCAAGGCAGGCTAAAGTGTGTAGGCTGTGCGTCCAGCGTAACAGCGTTGGCACTCACGATCTGTTAAAATGCGAAGTATCATTGGCCTTTTGGTAAGACGTGTTTGAGAGCTGGAGAGACGAAATTAATTCAACAGCAGTAGTGACGAGCCAGAGAAGAATATGGTACACGCACAGTAAAAGGAGCCGTCGCCGTCAGAGTCAACAAATGATTGAGTGCGATAATGAAATAGAGATGGAGAGGCCCAACGGACACGATAGCTAGGATAATTGACTGAAACGCCTGTGCCACTATCAAAGCCACAAGGAAACAACAGTCGCGCAGCACCACGTTGACTGCTTCTTCTCCGGCCCGTTCCCTGTTTGCTCCTGCCACTCTGTCACCCGCGACTCTTGACGTGGTGTTGACAATGCCGTGAACAATTGAAGATCAGAAGGCGTTTAATTCAAACTCTTTGCTTGGCGTACTTGCGCCCACAAATAACAGCTCGGGGGAGGCAGTAGCAACAAGCGTGCTCGGCGGTCGTCGAACACCAAGTACGCCGCTCTAGTTAGCGTTAAAATTAAACCTTGGAAATAATGATCGATATGAAGCACCAAAACAACTACAGCAGTCTGGGACAATAGGGAAGCAGTTGTGCGTGGCTGGGATCATTAGATATTCATTAGATATAACTCTTGTCGGGTCTCGCTCCACAAACAAAAAGATAAAGCCGAATTGCCGGCTGCTTCGAGCGTGAACAAACAATATAAATATTCGCGGCATTATTCCGCTCTCGATGACGCATCGAGCCGATGAAGTAGAACAAAAAGATATATGCGAGTAAATAAACTCAGAGAATGCAAAAAACAATAAGTGATATTGCACACTACATTACCGCGGGTAATAAGGCTTTTAGGCTTACAACATGTACCACCTCTGGCAGATCGCGCCGCTGCTGTGATGCTGTCGATCCGTCAAAGCCACTTGGACTTTGAAATAGAATCGAGAAATCGAGTCACCTTGTTCACAAATCTGACATGTACGCCAGTACAGCTCAGGCTATCAAGCGGTGGAGTCGGTTCAGCTTTTGCTGTTGTGAAACAGCCGGCACTGCGAGCCAGTGCATTTCCATCATGAGTAAAAATCGTGGAATATAGTAGCGACAGTGTTTTTGCGATGCATCTGGTCCTGCGAGGGAACTGAGGGCTTCTGGCGAAGAAGATCGATTATCATGAGGAGCTTTGGCCTTACTATTGCAGTGGTCTCTCGGCGACAACGAAAAAGTATCACAAACAGCCTGCACAACAACAACAACCTCTTTGGGGTGTTTCTTGAGAATGAACAGAACTTTGCATGTTATATCCGATAGATACTCATTGAATGATGGGGCGTTGGCCGGTCACGAATGGTATAGGCTCAAAAGCGAATAGCAAAAGTCAAGGCACAGCGTAACTGGCGGCGAAAATTTTCACGCGGGAACGCCATTGGCGAGGCACGGCTAGACACGCAGCGACGAACGCTATCCGAACGCGCAGCCCAGGATAGACAGTCTAAGCATCCTGGCGCTCAAATTTGCAAGTGGTGAAAGAAATGGAGCCGCTGGTGCCGCCCAGTTCTAAACCTTTTTCATGTTCGGCTGTAAACAAAACAAACCGGTACTGCGCCGCATGCCTGGTGCGTCAAGAGGAAAAAAATGTTTTCCTTTACGTAGCCAGTTCGTTGGTGGTTACTTAATTGCAAAAGAATATGCCCGTTTGAGAAATGAAGAGCTCTTTGGAGGCCCGTTTTAAAGACGGCGGCGCTGCAGTTGGAGACTGACGGATCCCCTGGGTTCATGCGAGGACCCCCGCTTGCTCCATTGTATACTCGCTGTAGCATGAGCGATGGAGACGAAACACTTTGTTTACTGCAGGTTCATTTGTAAAGTACTTTATCGCGTACTGAAAATGTTTTCGTACGTGGTGATGTGTTGTTTCGATATGACTCACGTGGTAGTCATATGAAAAAAGGAATATATTTGGGATGTGTGTCCAGCGCGTGCTCTTACAGATATAATAATCACTGTGCTGTTTCTGAGTGAACCGCCCTTACAAAACATCTGCGGGGCCCCATGGTGGAGGTGGCGCGGTAAACAAGGTAATCACCCGCAAAAGCCGCACTACTAGAATTCATTAAGTCCCTTTAGTCACGAAATCATTTGCGTGTATAGGAGAGAAGATTGTGACTGTTATCTTGGAACTGTAGGACCCAGACTGTGACAAAATACTGATGGTGGTGGAAAACATTTATTGCCAAGCAATACAGAGGGGGGGGGGGGGGGGGTAAAAACCCTAACATGGCACGAGGCAACCCTTAGGGGGCTGTCCTTACAGGGCAAAGGACAGCCCTTGGAGGGCTATGCTCTTCAGGGCGTCGGTAATTATCTGGCGCTGGTCAGCAGCAGCGGAGCTGGCCAAGAGAGCCTCCCAATATGACTCCGCCATGGTTGGGGATGGAGGGTGTGGGCAGGCAGGACACGTGAGGAGGACATGACGGAGGTCTCCTGGTTTCCCGCAGAGCTTATAGGAAGAGAGAAATTCTCCGCTACCTCGGAGCAAACACTGGAGCAGCGCCCGCCTAACCAAGCTCGCAATGGTAGCTCGAAACATGAGCGCATATAGCGCCTCACCTGCATAAGTGGACAGGTAGAAGGCCTCAAGAAGACAGTAAATCAGCACAGGACGAACCTTGCGACGCCGTTTGACATTCATGCGGATGCCACTTCCCGTGCGCAGGACATCGGTATGTGCCATTAACCACGTAAACATTTGCGCATATAGCTCAAATACTATGCGCATTCTCTGGTAATTGTACAACCCAGGCATTGAGACTGTACAGCGCCGTCAGACAAGATACGGTTTATTAGGGTTTTACCGTCCCAAAGCGACTCAGGCTATGAGGGACGCCGTAGTGAAGGGCACTGGAAATTTCTTTCATATGGGTTCTTTACCGTGCAATGAAATCGCACAGTACACGGACTTCGAGAATTTCGCCTCCACCGAAATTCGACCGCCGCGGCCGGGATCGAACCCGCGTATTTCGGGTCAGCAGTCGAGCCATCGCGGCGGCAGATAGTTGTTGGTGCTAGTGCAATTGTTTTTGCCTGCTACTTTAGCAATATGCGCGAACGGCGCGGAACGTCGTGCCACGTACGCCACCTGAGTTGCAATGATATTCGCACCATTTGCATTTGTAAAGTGCTGATGACTAGGCTCGGTCTGTTGAGGCCTACTGTATTGACTAGGCGCTTCACAAAGGACGAATGGTGTGCTGACGCATCAGTTGTGACCGCCGCCCCTTGAATGGAACAGTGCATCCTATACTGGAACCGGCCGCTACCTACACCGCCACTTCTGCACAAACCACCCTTTGTTTGGCAACATGGAACATTGTCAGCTGATTTGCCCGGTGAAAAGGGCGCCGACTTCTTCGACATGTCGGGCGACGCCACCGCAGTTGCGATGTTGTTCTCACCATTTGCACTTGTTTGCACCTCTGCTTTTAGTGATAACAATGGCTGCCTTGTTGCAGTGTCCGGGCCACCCGATTGTTGGAAACGTTTTCGTACTGCGGCTTTGTGTCTGTGGCGGCGTTTGCCCCAAGGCGGTGATATCGAGTAAAACCTCTGTCCAATGACAAAGGCGCAAAATGAAAAGCTTGATGCACTGTGCGATGCAAATAAACGCCTCGTGTCAAACAAGGCAAGCCTTCTAGAACCTGTAAATAAGGTTCTAGAAATGCATAACACCCTTAAAAAAGACAGACACGCTAACTAAACGCGTCCATAACCTTGAATTTAAAATTTTATAGATGCCTTCTAAGCACCTTCAAGAAACCTGTGACAACAACGTTCGCAAACTCCAAGAGAACAGTGATGACCTCGAAAACCGTTCAGGAAGGTCGAATGCACTGTTTATTGGCACTGAAGACACTGACCATTCTAAACGTGTACCAGTACAGGGCGCTCTAGTTCGAGAATTTTGTAAAGATCAACCGGGGGTTACAGTACAGTCTATTGCCAGGGCCCACCGATTAGGTCGCTTTTAAACCGATGATAGACAATAGCTAATGTTTACAATCCAAAAGAAATCGATACCTTGGTAAGCAATGGTAGCAAGCTGAAGGAAACAAATTTCAGGACAGCATGGGACTACTTGGCTGTTGTGCGTGATAAGCGTCTAAAGTTGTTGCAGTTATCGAAGTCGATAAAAAGAAGGGTGATCGTCCCCGCCTTGTATTCTCCAAGCTGGTTATAAATGATGACCCTTCCGTCTGCGACACCGATGCGAACGGCGCACTTCGTCTGCAAAGATCTAGAGATGACAAGCCAGAGGTAGAAAACCGAGCTCGTGGACGTTTCGACGAATGACCTAATTTTCCGCCTACCTCAGCTCAAGTAACCAAACCTTCTTTTCCGACAGCTGGTAAGCCTTTTTAAGAAACCACATTATGTTTCCTATAGACAGATATCAGAAGTATACTCTCGAAAGCGGCCCCTTTTAACTTACTCATCGACTCATGCTCTGGATCCTTAATCGCGATCACGGAAAAGTAGCTTCCGTACAACGTTCTCTACGTCAACATTTTTTTTTTCCGAGATGACCTTTAACATTATCGGCTGCGACAGCTCGAATCTTAGAGGCGGTGCCGTTCTATTGGCAATAACAACAAATTTTTCCTGCATACCTATCAAACTTTCTACGTTTCTTTAATGCCTATAGGTGTTGTTGAAAAGTAGTAGTACTGACATATTTATTTCTATTTTTCACCGCCGCCCAGATATGAACAGGGCTTTCGCTAGAAAATTCTATCACATTCTGAGAGAACTGTGTAACCGGATTTCAAGTTGTGTGTTATTAATATTTGGTGACCCAAACGGCGCTCTGACACTTACTCCCGTACTCTAGTCCTTACTAATATACCCGACATTTGCGCCAGAATTAGTCATTTAGATGGGCTTTTCATTCACAACATCATTACTGGAGACATTGTTTGCCCGCTTAACAGTAGGAACATCATTAACAAAATAATTAAACGCTATAGCAGAGCTAAGTTTGATGGAATGAACGCCGAATTGTCTTTTTTTGCTGGCCAGTCTCTTAGTGACTTCTTGTCCCGTACAGTTGAAGAAAACTGGGTAGCGTCATAAATGTGTCTACTGGCCTTGCTAACAAGTATATACCGACCATAAAAATTAGAAATAACGACTCTACGCCATGATATAACCAGCACCATCGGCGTCTAAACAACAGCAAAAAAGCGATAGTACAGGCAAGCCATGAAACAATCATTACCGTGGCCTAAGTACAAGCAATGAAACACAGAATACCAAGCGAAGAATACCAAGTCGTGCCGAATTAGATTCCCTACCACTACGACTGGAACACTTTTGTCTATTACTCTTTCATGAACTGTATAATCGGGATCGTTTGCGCGATGACCTCTTTCAGTGACCTCCTATGATTGCCCCTCAAAGAGATCATAATTACAAAGTCAAACGACCAGCACGTCACTCCGCTAATTACGCACAATCATTCATACCCTTAACCATTGCTAGCTGGAATGACCTACCATCAGAAATTGGCACTGAAGTTCACGCTGATCAATTTAATCAAATGCTGCGCACACATATCAGAATGTCACGTCTCTGTGCTTTTCCGCCTTAGTTATTCTTGTTCAGGACTGCTGTAATTCCTTTTGCCGTATATTTCGACACTGTGTTGCAATCAATTTTTTTCTTTTTGTGTTGATCTTAGAATTCTAAATGGCAGGTGTTTCATTTTTTACACTTCATTCTCATCTTGTGCTATCTTGTTTTTGTGCAAACTTTCATATCACTTCCAATGTTGGCACTTGTGTATATCTTGGTGTTTTTACTGTATGCTGTATTTGTTCGCACAAAGTGTCATTATTCTGTTTTGTGTGCCCCTACCCCACTCTGTAATACTGTCTCCCGTAGGGCCTTTAGGGTATTTGGATGAATAAATTAAGACATAAAGAAATTTGGTAACTATGAGAGTAACAGTTTATTATTCTTGTTTAACGAGAGCTGGTGCCACAGTGTGGCGTGCTTCTATAAAACTTTCAGGCCTCTTAATATAAGGCTTGAGGCCCCTGCACGTTTCCCATTTTGATTCGCTATTAGGCTTCGTATTCGAGATGAGCAAATGTGTTGAAATTTAACCTCAATGCATTAGGCAGCTACTTCGTTTTCGTTCAGCACATTGCCAACGAATAAAAGCCGCACCGTCAGCTTGTGCCTAACCAGTGCCGTCGAGAACTCATGGGCATTCCACAGGAAGCATCTATGACAAATAAGGACATTGCTGTTAGCTATCTCTAGTGATGGCTCAGGAGTGGTTAAAAAATACAGCAAGGAGGTCAACACTTCTGATCAATAGTGAAAAGAGGGAGGACGAAAGAAAACTACTAGTGACCTACTGCTGTCTTCTATGTCACATTTGTGTTTTACGAATTGGAAAAACAGCGCAATCAAAGACGAGACACAAGAGAAGCACAAAACACCAGCGCTGATTAACAACCAAATGCTTTATTGCTACAGGTGAGGCAGCATATAAATGAAATGGCACGAGTAACAACACAAAATAAGCATGAGAGAAAGGTACCGCACAGCAACACAACTTGACTAAAAAAAAAGATAGTGAGCAAAGGAGGCATTAGGCTGGTGTTTTCAGCCAGGAATAAACTTAGCGGATTGTGCAAGCGTGTTAATGAGGATAGAAGCAGAAAAGGCTGCCAGAAGAAGCATAAGCGGAAGTTCGTTCAGTGTCGTGTTGGTGTCGTTTACAAGATCCCGACCTCTTGTGGCAGTTTCTACATCGGTGAGACGGGACGATGCATCAATGACAGACTGCGTGAACATGCAAAAGATATAGAGAACAAGTCTCGCAGAAACCATCTTGCTGTGCACTGTGCTGAGTGTGATGATTGCGAAGCGCACCTAAATAGGACCACTATCATCGCCCGTTATAAAGATGAGACCACAAGGCTCATTTCGGAGGCTTGCCATATCAGAAAGCTCGGTAACACCTTTATCAGCAGCCCATCGATAAATCTACTATCAAAGAAACTTGCGTATCTTAATCAGTGACGTCCCTCCCCCCCCTTTTTTTTTAGTCAAGTTGTGTGGTTGGGCGGTATCTTTCTCTCATGCTTATTTTGTGCTGTTACTCGTGCCATTTCATTTATATGCTGCCTCACCTGTAGCAATAAACCATTTGGTTGTTAGTCAGCGCTGGTGTTTTGTGCTTCTCTTGTGTCTCGTCTTTGATTGCGCTGTTTTTCCAATTCGTAAAACATGTACCAACCAGCCCGTATTTGCCCTCTTCTGGAACACATTTGTGTGTTTGCAATCTTCTTGAAACGCAGGTTACCTGCAGTTAAGCCGTCTGAAATTTTGAATGAAGTGTTTCTGCCCCTCTTAATAGATTATAGGGCAAGTTACAATTGACAGAGGATGTCACTTTGAAGCTGGTTTGCACTTTGGACTGACAGAGCAAGAAGCGAATGTTTTTTTGCATATTTACTTCATTTAGATATTGGCGGCGCTGACCGTTGACCATTGGGCTTAGCATGTTTTTTTATGGTAACCTTTTTGGCTTCAACAGAAGGTGTCATACAGCACACCCTAAAGTGGTCTCAGAAATAGAAGAATATTGTCCGGTTTGGCTTATAGGGTACAAAGTGCCAAAGCGACCCAGGCTAAGAGGGGGACCGTGATGGACGGCTGCGGATAATTCCTACCATCAGCGGTTCTTTAACGTTCACTCACATTGCACAGTACACGCACTGCACAGGCGCAATACAGCAGTTCACCTCTGTCGAAATGCTGCCGCTGCGGCCGGGATTCAACCCAATGTTCAGGTCAGCAGCCGAGCACCACAAGCACTGCGCCATCGTGATGCCTAGACTAAAATGCTCAGCGGCAGAACTGTTCGTACATTCGACATGCCTGAGCATAGATTGCGGTCCACGGTAGATAGTCACATAGTGCTCAGTGTGACTGTATGTCAGTAATTCCCGACTAGTTTATTCAAAGTGTGGTACTAACATAAAGAGTGGATGGAAATTGTTGGGTATATGGGCGTCTGGCTGCAGTTGTGAAGCTGCTCAACAACTGAAGGATCTTCAGACCTGCGTAGAGAAACTGGAGGAACGGATGAGAATAGCGGAACATAAAAAATAACTGTGCTAAGAGTGGCTCTTATTTTAAGAACTGGTAGGGGTTTAATGTTGTTAAACAGAGTAGCCGTGTGAAACGAGGTTGCCATTCTTCAATCGGAGGGGGCGCTCAATCTCCGCCTTAACGGTAGGATGTGATATCTTAAATGGCTTAACGCCCACATGTGAAGAATTGGTCGTTCTCTACTTAACATTAACAGGTGAAGGCAAGTCTTCATACAACTACCAGCGCAGAGGTGCAGCGGTTGAAAGATGTGCCATTGCACTGGCAGGTAGCTTTTTCTACCACAGCCACCCGGTAGGGATTGTTCGATCCGTGTTGCCCTTACATTGCAAGGTCTTCCGAAGCTGGCGAGACGTTTCTACTAACTTATCTGAGGTTATCAGAGTTGACGTCATAGATTACTGGAAAGCATTCGACTCGGTCGAAACTTCAGCACTCAGGGAAGCACTGCGGATTCATGGTGTAGAAGAGCTCTATGAACTTTAGTCACTCAGGAGATAACTGTGAAGCATGACGCGGTTCGAGTGTCCGCCGAGGTAAGTGAGGCAATTACTGCATCATTTCCATTTCTCAAAAACCAATTTTTCTGAGTTGGAAAGGCAGATCAGTTACTGCTGTTACTGAATGCTTATTTTATTTAATAGTATGGGTTCGTGTGTGATCGACCGACATTCATCTTCGCTTAAAAATAGAGCATCACCTGGGATGATTAGGGTTGTAGGTGGTGTGGCTCAGCAATGGCTCGTATACTTCAGCAGTATTAGCGCCATTTATTCTACTGTTCGGGCTACCTTTGAATCATGAAGTTTGTCGTGGGGAAGTCAACCTTACTCAATGATTTTAATATAGGGAGTAAGATCATAATGTATCGCACAATGCATCGTACCACCGGAAATAATTTCACCGATGGTACACGCAATCAAAAGCTTGAGACACAGACGCAAGGTTTTACCAGACCCACACAAACACATGACACATGAGGAGTGCAACAATTTCCGCTGCACCAAGACGCATGTACTGATGACAGTAGGCTAGTAAGACTAAATTCATGCTCTACTCGGAAGGTAGATATGTAAGGACTGTCATACACATCTCAACACACGGACCCAGTGGGCGTGCTCAGACATCGAATCCATGAAAAAAATTGCAAAAAAATTGATACCTAGGCCCTTAACAGAAAGATGACTGGCGGAGCACCTCCGGGATCGAAGCGTTCCTAATGTTGCTGGTTAGCTTGTCACATAAATCTCGAATGCCTTGTATGCGAGTTCCTAGGAGACACATATGTGGCCCATACAGCTCGTACGAGGCACTATAGAATTCGTATGAGATTTTTCTATGGGGTTGTCTCGGGCTCTGTGACTGTTCCGTCGCTAACCATGCAATCGAGTCCTCTTGTTGTGTTTAGTATGTACCAAACAAAAGTTCCACTATGTTCTCGGTTCATGTGGAACTATTGTAAAGGAAATGTAGCCCCTGCTTTATAACTCCACCTCCTCTTTTAAAAGAGCAAAGCACGAACGCTAAAATCAGCCTGCCACGACTTCAACAATAATGTCAAAACTAATAGCAGTAAATTTTCTGCATGGACGGCATTGCTTCCCTTAACAGTCGTATAATCAAAAAATGTTATGAGCTATACTTACTTGCAAATTTTAGGATTTCAGTCAGCTTGCACGCCTCCGTGGCCACAGGAACCAGCGCGATTATAAGCCCACCACTGCATTTGCTTGTATTTGAACGAGTGTAAAGCAGCATAAGTGCTTTAAAGTCGCATCTCCTAACTCAAAAATTAATTCATTCTGGAATGAACCCCATTTCTTCATTTCAAAGCCATCGGATGGTGCAACCACTTTCAGCGTTCCAGTTTAATGTGAATCGTCAAGTTGTAATTCTTGCAAGCTTCATGACGTGATTTCACTATCAATGTTAACAAAGAAAACTTTAAATAACATAAATCTTCGCACTCTCAATGTGAAATGAAAAACTCTAAAGATTATGAGAGAAACTAAACATGAACCTCCCGCGGGGATTTAGTGAGAAAACAGAAACACACGAAAGACAGCGCTGAACGCAAACCATTCTTATTCATAAGCCTACATCACGCCTTGCGCGCCCACTTTGAAAATTTTGTTTGGAGCTCCCATTCTCGAACTGAAGCGCTACGCATCACTTAAAGACGCCCAATTAAAATGCGTCTCTAATTTTCTTTGTCCCAGTTTAAAAAAACTTTTCGCAGATATATTTCTTAGAACCTTAGACATCGACGAAAAAAACTCTCATCCCAGTTGTTCACAAAACTCGCTCCCCCTCCCCCTGCCCCTTCCTCCCCCCTCGCTTCCTTGTTGCTTGACTCTCCACTTAAGCGCTGTTAGCTGGTAGTAGGGCCTGATGCAACATAATGCTCTATTTGGTGCCAATGTATGTGTTCCTGAAAAGCCGGTTTTGGCTGTTTGACGAATATGTATCATTCTGGCGCCAACACAGGGTCCCTTTTTTGTGTTTGGAATACATTCCAGCCATCAGTTCCACAGAAAAAAGCTGTGCACATAATGACCTTCACACAATAGCATTTAGCAACATGTTTATTTTTCTGAAAGCTTCAACGTCGTCCTTTTACTTTTCCGTCACTTGTGAAAGAATCCTTTGTTGTGAACTTTATAATTCTTGACCTTCATCCACTTTTGCTTGCAGTGTTTGGTTTTCTTCCTGCTTGAAACAAAAACAGTGTTTGCAAATTGAAATTCAGTGAGCCGGTAACTTAAACTAATAAGGTAAACATTTTAAACAAAACTATGATATCAATTTTATCACATTCTAAATTTTAAAACTAAAATGGCCGAGGAATGAGGCTTTTTCGGAAAGAATCCTGCTTTAAAAAATGTATTTCATGATAATAATAATGTCGAACATAATTGACATGACGATGGAGTCACACTATTGGTTATTACTGTACAGGTGTTTTTTCCCTGCAGATCTCTTTTTAAGTTCCACTTCGCTGTTCTCTCACAAACAAGAAAGTATGTAAGTATTTTTGTCAGCCTGGCTGCGGTGGCTATCGATAACCAATATGTTCTTGAATCGAGACCTATTATTTTGTAAAGAAGAAATATATGCTAATATTATACCCTTGAGAAGTGTTATTTTATTAATGCAGAAGTGAATTCTTTGGCTTTATATCGAACTTTCAGAGTCTCGCCGAAATTCATAGCGCTTACGGCGTACCAAGTAAGTTATGAAACTAAGCGCGAATACGCGAAAACATTGTCAGGGCATTTTTTTTTCTCTGCTTACCCCTTGGCTTCCTGCTGCTAGGATGCCCGATTGCGCGAGAACATTATTGCAGATATGGTCTTGACCCGTACACCATTTTCAATCGCCATTACCTCTTTCATGACGCAGTATTGTACCAGCAAAAGGCAGCAGTTTTGGACATGCTACTAACGGCTCTAATGCTTCTAATGGGCGAGGCAGTTTTAACAACATAAACATTCAGAACCTCTGTGTCCACACTACACATCTGTGCATTATGTGGCTTCAGCTGGACGATCGTAAGACGCCGACACAGACTTCAAAACTCGCCTCGAACTCTGTGCGCGCGCGTGCGCAAAAGGTTATATAAATTTAGAACGAATTACAAGGTAGCAGTCGTAAACCGAATGTTTAGTCCAAGGTACGGTATATGCCATTCCTCAGCAGTGTCTAAGTAAGCTTGGGCTCAATAGACCAAAACTCCCTCAAAGGTCGCAGCATAATGAACTGTTAGTCATTTAAGGCGTCTAGGTTCAGTCAGTCATTTACACGTTTAGATGCACTCTGCCGCAAGACGTCTATTGTGATCATAAAAGACGTAAGCCAGTTTGACGAAGACGCTTTTTTACCACGAAAATTTCTGGATTTATTTTTAAAATCTGTGGACAGGACGAAACAAAATTGAGGAGGATTTTGGCGTCTCGACCAGGTGTAACAAATATCAAATACGGCTGTGCATCTTAAGCCACAGGAAAGTGATGCTTACGTTTCCTTCTTCAAATGTCATGCACAACGGATTTGTGCGTCTAAACTACAAGTTTAGCGAATTAAGTGTGTGAATACTCGACTGAAAGCTTTGGTGAACAACATACTTATTCTTGGTTTCAGGTTTTAGTTGATGCTGTGCAGCACGTGGAGTCAGCTTTAAACGTAACCTTTCGCGTGAAAAAGTGTTAGCGCCGTGAGGGAATACAGCGCATGTCGCACAATATTGAACGTGAGCGAAATATCTTGCAATTCCTCGCCGAATATCACCAACTTTTGCGCCGCAGTCCAGTTCTGCATGAGTAGGCGTCAACGGAGCGATGAGCTGCTGAATTAGATTTTTGATTCACATTAGTATTACTTCAATATTCTACCTCTGAAAATAAAAGGTATTTTATGTGTCGGTATGTTTAGCTTTTATTTCAATACTTCGTTTGCTATTTTGTTTATTAGTTCTCCAGTTTCTTAAAATTTTGTTCTTTTTGTTTGTTTACTGTAGCTTTTCGTATGGTTTGGCAGTTTTCTTGAACACACTTGATGCGGTTGTCATTTTCGCTGCTAAATATATTTCATAAGTCGGACCAAACTGGCTACGCGTTACATGTCCAGATACATATGGTGTAATAAAGTGACGTCCACTACTTACTTGTATCAAAGAAGCTCACATAGTCCCAATGTATGAATACGTTACATTCGTTTTATACTCTGCTGGCGTAGTCAATTAAGACGAGGAAGTGCGAAGGGCATAATATAAATAAACTGCGCAAACACTGACTCACACTCTACTAAAAAATATCCTCAACAAAACATAATGGTTACAACGCGCTAAAAGCAGTGTGAATGTGCAAATGATGTCAATTTCCTGCCCAGCCTTATATCTATGTTATAGCGACTGATACTAGTCGAGTGATTGAAGAGTGAAAACTGCGTTTTAGGAAAATAAAGGCGGAACAACTCTCTCACTTTTCGTTCGGCTCCTCCACTGTGCCTTGTGGGAAAGGATGAAGATTATAGTGAAAAAAGGGATAATTTAGGGGATAATTTCGACCACCTGGGGATTTTTATTGTGCTGTTGACATCGCCGCTCACTCGCTCCTTGGCGCCAAAGCCGGCGCATAATAGACGCAGTGTAAATAGTGTGCGCTGCGTATCGCGGAAGCTGAGAAAAAGCGGTATAGCTTTAGGAAGCAACATAGTGTACTGCATTATCCGGTAAAGGCCCCGCAGTATGAGTACAGCCAGGGGATTGAAGAAAGTCACTGGTGGGCAAGGAGCCAACATTTGCTGAAAACGCAAGCCAAAGCAACGAAGCGTAGCAGACACGTCTGTACCAGATAATTATCTCATGAATTTTACAGATGTTCCAATTCCAGGTGTTCAAAAACTTCCTATTTCGGTGCAGTTCTTCTCATTGTGATTCGTCGTCGTTCCGCAATGACCTCAAGGCGCTACCATTTAATATCCAGCCTTAGGTGAACGTTTCGTTTTCTACCGCCGAACTACACACTAAACTTGCTTTAGTTGTCGGTGAATGTGACGTAGTATTTCCTTGCAAGTGGCATCAATTGAATACCAACTACCACTACATCTGTATTTCTCGTGTAGGCAACGTCGTTGGAGTTTTAATACTAAAATATTGAGAGAAGGAAAAAGAAGTTAGAGATAATAGATATGGCGTGGCAGGATGATTGGTCAAGACTCTCTCAGCATTCGTCATATCACAGAGAGAACAACAGATGCACCGCACGAAACCATATTTGTCCCCTCGCTCATTCGCTCTCTATGGGTGTCACGACGGGCAGCGGTGCCGTAAATTTGGATGATTTAACGTCGGTGATATCGCACGGCCCAAGATCACGCGCGGAGGTAAGGCTGTGCGTAACACATCCATGCCATGCACCCCTGGAAGCGGCCCCCTCGTCCCGCAATTGCTCATTGCTCTCCAAACCAGTGCATACAATTAGTAATCACCTAGACAGCGATCAGTACATCATACCAGTCCTGCTGTCGCTGAAGTGTCGATTGTCACAAATAAAATCGAAATATATTATGGAATGTTTTTGATTAAGACTTTCATCTCGGTGCTTTTGTTCATCACTGAGAAACATTAGCATGAATCTTTTTAAACCTCTTCATCGTGTCTTATTAGTTAGCGCGCTCGGCTGCCGAGCCCTGAGAACACAGGTGGAATCGCTGCATCGGCGGCCTGGTTTTAATAGAGAGGAAACGGAAAAAACCTCGCGTGCTGTACGATCTCAGTACATGCTGAAGAAATACTGGTGGCGGATATTATCACGGCGTCCTTCAATACAGCAACCCTCATAGTTGATGTACTGCTTTAGAACGTCAAGGCTAACATACCATACTTTAATACCGTGCCGTGAAGCTTAGTACCTCGCCGTACTATGCCACATTAAGCTCTACCACATTAAGCTGCTATTGTTCCGATGCTAATATGTCCACAGCAGGCGGCCTTATCGCTGTTACGTGAGGCGCAATCAAGCCGCTCTAGAAAGATCGTTATGACATTCACAGCTCGTAAGATGGTCTGATTTTTTCAGCGCTGTATTGCCTTTACAGTTTACAAAAAAAAAATTTAAAGAAAGGTTGTAGAAAGTACTGGTTTATATGTTTTGGAATGTTATAAGAAATATATTACTATTCTTGTCACCCGACTCGGTTTTTGAAACTTAGTTTGTGGAAATATACAGTTTGCTTTAAATCCGTAAAAATTCCTTGTTGCCAAAGTCCGCCTGTGTTACATGCACATGAGGTGTAGGTGCTGACCTTCCCTTGTGGTATGCTGCCAATAAGTTTTGCATTCTGCCAGCTCCGTTGAGGCTGTGCCTCTAAAACCCAACACGATGAACAACATCAGGAACATAGCATGATGGTACTGTTACTGTTCTGTAGCTCTTTTCAGACACGGATCCATGGTTAATGCTTTGGTGCGTTATTTTGTAACGCATTACAGAGTTCTCAAGTTTTAATAAGACAGCTTCAGTAATCTCCTACTTATCCACTTGCTTACCTTTCTTTTTATCAGGTTCCGTACATTTCGTCAAGTCAACAGGTCTTCCGCGTCTGCACTTTATCACAAATATTTTATGACATGTAATTGAGTGTTTATACCCCCAAAGCGTGCAGCGATGTGGGCCTGCTAAAAAAAATAAAATAAGACAAACAATGTACAATTTTACAGTGAAAAATAACAAAATTATAGCAAAATATAGAGCAAATGAATACGGGAAATGCTTGTGGTTCTCCTTCATCTGTTTCTCCACTCACCCCTTTCCCCCTTGCAAGGTGGCAAACCGGCTATTCTTCAGGTTATCCTCCCTGACTTTCCTCCTCCTCCTCCTCCTCTTTGTGATAAGGCTTCAGAGATGCGGTGAAATGGCAGAAAATTAGTTTTTTAAGTGCAGCCGGGAATTAATCGTCGACTATGGCTCAAAAAGAGCGCAACCCGTTTTTGGCGTGTTCGGAGCAATGCATTTTCGTGTTTTCTTTGGAAGGAGCCGGGCATATCTGACATCATGTTCCACATTTTTCTATAACCAGAGAACTGCAGTAAGTCAGCGTGATCAGTAAGTCTCAATAGCACTTGTTGCTGGTAACTGGCACTCGCCCTGGCACCTCGTCTTCTGAGCTAGCGACTCTTACATATCTTCACTCCTATTTACTGCACACAGCTAGGCTGACAATACGCTCTCCCTTCTAGCATGCACTCTAGCACCAGAAGTTGTGAAATCTGGGTGCCTCGATGCCAGCACCACTTTTTCAGGAGAGGGGAGGCGCAGGGCGCCCGCCGCGGTGGCTAAGCGATTAGGGCGCTCGGCTATTGATACGGAGTTCCCGGGTTCGAACCCGACCGCGGCGGTTGCGTTTCGATGGAGGCGAAACGCAAAGGCGTCCGTGTGCTGTGTGATGTCAGGGCAAGTTAAAGATCCCCAAGTGGCCGAAATTTTTCCGGAGCCCTCCACTGCGGCACTTTTCTTCCTTTTTTTCTTTCACTCCCTCCTTTATCTCTTCCTTTACGGCGCAGTTCAGGTGTCCGCCGAGATTTATGAGACAGTTACTGCGTCATTTCCTTTCCCCCAAAACCAATTTTAATTTTCAGGAATCTAGGCACCCTATTCGCATCTATCTATTTCTGCGTCCTGCTAAAGATTACCACGCTTACCAGGCTTTTTCTCGCACATTATGGCCAGTACAGGAAACTGTTCAGCCGTTTTGAAGAAATCGCCATCAGTATAATGGTTTCAACATCGCGACCCAGCCGGATATAAAGAACATTGGACATAATGTTGGAAATTCCTAAGCGATACGGTATGACTGAAGCACATCAGTCGGACAGTTAAGAGCTCAAGGTTCTCATGAATGCGAATTATACTGCTCTTACCTCATATTTAAGTAGTGGCCGTTTGGGTGGGTAAATGTTCTGGTGCCTGGCTCGACCAACCCTATTCGTCTAGCCATCTTTTTCGGGCACTTCTTTCATTGACAACTCTTGTATTGTTTATTTTTTCATTCTTTGTGTTAAACAGTCAACCAAATATTCAAGTAAGTTCGTGGTGCATATGTTAAAAATGTAATCATTCATAATCTAGGTTTTCTCAATAAGAACTGTGCTCTTTTTAACCGCATCGTTTCTGTTGTTTCTTTTTAGCATAGTCCCTGCTCTGTAGCCAGGCAACCACCGGCCCCAATATACATCGAAGTCTTTCTTCCTGTCTAATCCAGAGCATAATTTCACGCGCTGACAAATTCAGTACATTTCTACCGTTTAGAACCTTTACAATCAAATGTAGACACTAGCCCTTGAAGCATTTAATTGTGCGCATTGCACTATCACAAAATATAGACACTAATATGGTTCTACGCTGAAGGGGCAAACGCAAAATCTTCTATATTTTAGCTTTCTACGTCTGATTTCTCCTTTAGTAATTTCCTACGGAGCATTATTTATGGTGAAGACTCAAGCGATAGATTTCTTCTCTACGTTTATCTTTTAAGCCCAGAGATCCCTGTAAGCTGTGTTTCAAAAATACATCCCTGTGTCTTTCCTCTCCTAGGTTACAGCAAACTGCAACCAAACTCCGTTCTCTGTCTTCTATGCCACCACAGCGAACACTATAAAAAATTCCGTATCTCAACATCTTCTTTATTATCCCAATTCATAAGAGTGCACTATTTATATACCAGTACTGCAGAAAACGGCGATTTTCTCAGCCAATAAAAACTCAGTCTGTTGCATCATAGACTGTCCGTCTCCTCGGCGATAAGAACTGAAACAAAATCACCTAAAGCATAGCCTTTTTTACTATGCCTTTTTTACAGTAGGATCCGCATTTGGCTAGTGGGCAGCTTAGGTAATGTCCGTAGAGGGCGGAACTGTGTAGTGGTCCTGACTTTCCACTGTCGCGTCCTTATGGCTCCATATCGGGCTTCATACATGGTTTTCATACATTGCACTGGGCTCAACCCTGTATTCTGTGCGCTGTAAAATGCAACAGATGGCTTCGCCTTGGCCATGAGCTTCCACCTAGATGCCTGCTTTCTTCACTTACAGTGCAAGTTTCTTCCCCTAGCTCTGCTTTTTCAGTCATGGTCATTGATCATTTTTTTGCGATTCGTCCCCTGTGTTACTTATCAAAACAATATCATTAGTAAATGAGAGAATACGAAGGAGTCCTCCATCGACTGTTATCTGGAACTGTTACCAATCCAGGTCCTTGAATACCTTCCGTAAACAAGCAATCAATATCGCTCCAGAAATTCTTCCTTTCTTCCTAGCATGCATGCCTACTGCGATTTTATTTCTCAGTTTATGGAGGACTGTATGAAGTATTTTTTAAAAACAGCTCTTCTACAACCTGATTCCGCAGTGCCTGTATGACTGCTGAGGTTGCGACTAAGACAATGACTTTCTCGTATTCAATGAAGGGTGTATATAGAGTCTAGTTGTAATTTGAGGCTTCCCTGTCAACTGACTGAAAGTCTGAATAAGGCTCATTGTCGAATATTCAAAAAAGCCTGCCTGGTTGTGGGGTAGATTGAAGCCTAATGTTGGCCTGGTTCTGTTTCCAATTACTTGGTAAATACCTTTCAGGAAATGCATAGTAAGCTGATGTGTTTGTAATTTTTCAAGAACTTCACAACACCTTTCTTATGAATTTAGATAACGTTTGTGTTCTTGCTAATTTTCGTTGCGCTGGATGTCTGGTGAGAATGCGTATATAGGGTGGCAAGTGTTTTCACCACAATCTCCCCACCGTCCTTGATGAGTATTACCTCACCATCACCGGCTGCTTTCGCACTTTGGATTCCTTCTAGGGATTGGTTTACTGCACTTAAGCTACAATTTGGTTTTTGAGAAGCAGAATCAAGGGTTAAGAAAGGTAGAAAAGAAATTCCTGTGCAAACCTTGGGCTATGCCCCACAAATTAAGAGTTTCCAAAGGAATTTGTGTTTTGAAGTTTAACAATATTTTTCAGAAATTTCAGGTCGCAGATGCGCACAGAGCACGTCGCAAGCAGGCGGCGCTGTGGAGTAGGGCTAGTTTAACAAGCGAGAGCTGCGACCCACAGGTAGACTAAACCCATAAATGCCAATTGCAAACGGGGATACTGGCATAGAGTTGCAGCCACTGGTGGGATACTTGCGATGAGAGAAAAATATGCCACCTTCTAAGCAACCGCTATGTCTGCTTCGACGGTCGACGTAGCTTGCTCGTTTTGCACGTTGCAGACGGCCAGGCAAGCCGCAGTCTGGGTCAATAATTTCTCAATGCGCGAAGGTAGACGGTAGTGATTTGTTTCTTATAAAGCCGCAATTTTCGGCGATGAACTTTATACGAAATGGTACTGCAAAGCATTAATTTTGACATAAAATGCAAATGCAGATTATCTGCGCTAGGTGGCTATCAGCCCATGGATGAGAGTAACCTGATTAGCTCATTCATTGGCCCGGGCTTGAAGGCCCAGGTCTGAGCTGACCAACCCGCCTCCCATTGCTCGACAGTAGTAATTTTTATAAAAAATTCCGGTGGCGGCTCCTCTTTACAGTTCCACAATATGTGATCGTAAGTGGCAATTTCGCCACATAGTGTACATTGCGGGTCGTAATCACCGGGGTAGAATACTGATAGTATGTAAGGAGTCATAAAGGTTCGCGTCCGTGGTAGCCTCCAGGTGGTCTCCAACTCCCTATTAAAGGTTTTGTCTATTAAAAAAAATTTATTGTGAATTGATTAGTTATGTCGTGATATGATGCTAGGCCGTCCTTTGAGAAACTCTCGAGTAACTATCGCGTCCCCTGCTCGGCTGACAAATACTCGTGCTTTGATGTGTGCTGCTTCGTTACCAGAGTTCCCCGAGTGAGCCGGGACCATGGTGGAAGAATGATAGTCTTCCACCGTGGCCGGAACCCATATCAACTCAGTAGTTCTTTTTTTTATTGTTTCAACCAATGTGGTCTTTGCGCCTGAGAAATTCACCCCATCGCATAATTGCGTATGGCGAATTGAGAACCGCTTATTATAGTATCAGCATTGGTGTTAATGACGGCAAGGGGATGGCCCCTTCTGCCGCTTCTGAGGGCCTCGTTTTAGTAATGCCGGAAAGTATCAGTCAGCCTTGCATGTCCACAGTCGCTAGTGCGAACGCTTGTTTCTGTGGGTATTCTGCGACATCTACATATACCGCTTGTTCATGTCGGGTGTACATTCTGTGCAGAGCTTTTGCGCTACTTTTTCCTTCTCCCATCGTAGTGAGCAGGATCCATATTCTTACGTAGTGGCGCGACTAGTTTTGCCTGGGTAATGCGTTTGGGTATTTGCGTCTGGGTATCTAGTAGTGGCAGCTCGATGCGTAGACCTAGGCGATCAATTATAGCCCTTCCTGCATTGATACGGCAAGGCTGGCCTCGTTGCATTGTTAAGTGTGCTTCCTTAAGCTCGTCTACAGTGTTGTGTACTCCTAGGCACAGGACTATTTCTGTGGAGGAACAGTTCGCTAGCTCTAATACAACTTTGTATGTAGGAAAGAATACGAAGTAACTTTAGTATTATATATCCCGCTGCGCGCTGCTCTGCAATAGACCATCAAAGCAAATAACTCCACAGCAGCACCCATGTTGGCAGTCAACATATCCGGCTTCACGCCCCAGATCTACCTTATTCCACTATCCCTACTTCTTCGCTATGATCTGGTGTCTCTGCAGCTCCGTCTGCTTGCGGCTTGTTATGTCCGCGGTATTGTCTGAGCATTGCAATATCTTATTATTCAAGCCTAAATATTATCCCAAAGAAATCTTTTTTTGCTTGCTGAGCAGTCCAGGGGGTTTGTATACGCTTATATTGTGTCTTTTTGCTTGAACCACTATAGTGACGCTATTTTCTCCTCAAAAGCGATGTTTGTGCAAACGTTAGGACATTTTCTTTCTTGTTATCATGTTGATTATTTGGACCAGATATGTTTTTGAACCATACTCTGCTTTCTGGTCGATGTTAAGAATTTTCCCGTCGGGTTTAGAACTTTACGAACAAAATTTCACAAGGTCATAATTTTTTGCACTTTTATAGGCGCATTATGTCCCGTGTTTTGAAGGAATTTCAAATAATATGCATTCTGATAGCCTATGACAGACTATTAAAAATGTTCAGCAGTTTAATATACACCTCCAAAAAATGTTCTCACTGAATCCTTCACAAAATAAAAAAACGCTATGAAGATGTCAAAATACAATTTAAAAAGGGGGTTTGCTGGTAAGTATAATCTTTAGGGGCTGGCACTCTGTGAATCTTCTTTCAACGAAGTCGGCCATGCAAAAAAAAGCATATTGAAGTAAACATTCCGTCTCGCTAGATCATCGCTGCTACGAAGTGGGTGCTTTCAAGTGACGTAACAGACAGTGTGCTTAAAGGCTTCTTTAGTGATAATCTTTTTGTTGCTACCTGTTTGTTTGGTTTATGGGGGATTGAATGTCCCAAAGCAGTTTTGGCTATGAGAGGCGTTGTAGTGAAGGGCTCCGGAAATTTCGGCCACATAGGGTTCGTTAACGTGCAGTATTGTCTCGCAATACACAGGTCGCGAGACTTCCCGTCAATCGAAATTCGAACGCCGCGGCCGGCATTGAACCGTCGTCTTTCCGGTCAGCAGCCGAGCCTCATAACCACTAAGCAACCGCGGCTGCTGCTGGCACCTCTATTTCGGTGACATAAAATATTGAACAGGCGTGCGATCTCATCATCATCATCATCATCAGCCTTAATACACCCACTGCAGCGCAAAGGCCTCTCCCACGTCTCTCCAATTAACCCTATCCTTTGCCAGCTGCATGCACCCTTTGCCTGCAAACTTCTTAATCTCATTCTACCACCTAACCTTCTGCCGCCCCCTGCTACGCTTAATTTCTCTTGGAACCCACTCCGTTACCCTTAAAGACCAGCGGTTATCTTGCCTTCGCATTACATGCCCTGCCCAAGCCCATTTCTTTCTCTTGATTTCGACTAGGATGTCATTAACCCGTGTTTGTTCCCTCACCCACTCTGCCCGCTTCCGATCTCTTAACGTTACACCTATCATTTTTCTTTCCATGGCTCGCTGCGTTGTCCTTAACTTAAGCTGAACTCTTTTCGTTAGCCTCCACGTTTCTGCCCCGTAGGTGAGTACCGGTAAGATTATGCTGTTGTACACTTTCCTCTTGAGGGAAATTGGTAAACTGCCACTCATGATCTGCGAGAATTTGCCAAATGCGCTCCACCCCATTCTTATCCTTCTAGTTATCTCCCTCTCATGATCCGGATCAGCTGTCACTACCTGCCCTAAGTAGACGTATTCCGGCACAACTTCTAGGCTCTCGCTGCCAATTGTGAACTGTTGTTCCCTTGCTAGGCTGTTGAACATTACCTTGGTTTTCTGCATGTTAATTTTTAGACCCATCGATCTGCTCTGCCTGTCTAACTCGTTGATCATGATTTGCAGTTCACCTCCTGAGTGACTCAGCAAGGCGATGTCATCAGCAAATCGCAGATTATTTAGGCGTAGGATGGATGAATCCTCCATTCTTTCCCAAATATCGTCGTCCGCCTGTTGCGCTTGCAAAGAGTGTGCTTGCGAGCTACTGCGTTTAAAGGCAGTGGCAGGCAAGAATACAATATAAATGTCTTTAAGAGTATAATTTAATTTACTCAGACCATCGCCGTCTCATTACATACATCTGTATGGCATGATGCATATCTAAAAAATTTTTGCGAGCACTGATAACGTTAATAAAAGTACTTCCAGTGATTGGATATTTGCAGCATTGTTCGCCGTACAACGGTTTTTAAACATATGCTTGTAAGCGTTCGTACGAGTTGAGCGTTAAACACCGATTCGAACTTTATATGGCCGCGTCGAAAGGCTTCGAGACGCTTCGAGAAAAACGCAGACAATGCTCGGTAGTTTTCTAAAGCGGCTGATTTAGGTGGGTTTATTTGTGTGATGCTTGCAAGAAAGTAACTATGATTGTACTTACCTTCGCTGGAGGAGTCTTCTAAAATAAGGCACTTCTTAGGCAAAGCGTATTTCACATATTGTGCGTAAGTCCAGTTAGCATCATGTTGATCTGACAGCAAGAACAATGCAAGCAGATGAAAGGAAAGTGATTTCTTTTGTTATTTAAATCCCAGAAAAGTCACACAAGAATGCCTAAGAAGCATAGCACTGTGAAATTAGCATTTGTGATGGAACAAAACGAGACCAAGTGAAATATTCAGTATTTCCAGCTGGATGTATGTCCTCGAGGGACTGCTTTAGACAACCACCATGTTATGTTGTCGAGAAAATTTTGAAAAATTGTGTGGGCACATAGAACCCCATCTTTCACAAAGATCTAAAATTTGTTTGTATATTTAGGACCTTCTATTGCACGAAAATAACTTGGCTCAAAAACGTTAGATACAGACGCATGCGCACCCTTCTACGCGCACAGAAGCAAGCCTTAATTAGAACTGCATAACATTTATGCTCAAATAATAATGTCTGCCGAAGTTCTTTGGTTTGCTAAAACATTACACTCCGTGAAGGAAGTAGCAGTGCCAGAAAACACTTCCTAGGCGCACCATGTAACCAGGGGACGTCCAGCTCTCTTTCTTGATTTCAAAAATCGGTTATTATTCCTAGACACGAAATTTGCCTTCCATGCTGTCGAGCAAAGATTTGATATAGATCTGGTTTAAATGTCCTCATGAAAGCAACGCTTGAGGCTTGAAAAAAAATTCTGAAAGGTGGTGTCTTCATACGTAGACGGCGTGCCAATGGACCTGATCCACACAATCAGAGAAGCTGTTTTTTTCCTCTCAAGTGATACGAGCCGCTTATATAGGCAATCAGATTGTGCCACAGGATTTAGGTCTGCAGCAAAAGAAGGGAACAATGTCAGCTCGCGAAAAATACGTACTCAACAGCTGGCTCGTTGCAAACGTTTGCTCATAACAAGCGAATGGCTTCATTCTGAAATGACTAGAAATAGTTCTTTACAAGAACAAAGAGGCATGGATGGCTTCACTAGAACAGCAATTGGGTAGTGTTTAAAAGGCTTACGGTTTTCATGTTGCCATGTCCAAAACTACCATTATAAAATAAATGCTCTCAGGCCAAACGTGCGTAACCGAAATACTTGCACCATGCCAGTGGGGTTGCCTTTTTGACATAATATTCATTCGCTGTATTATGCTAGGGATGAGAGCGGGGGATATTTCTACAATGATCAATAGGGACGAAAACTATGTTGAGTTATTACAAGAGTGGCGCCCTGCCTTCAAGACGTTCACACCTCATATCGCTTTGCTTTGCTTGCAAGCTCATGCAGCTGAGCACTATAGGCGAGGCCCGCAAGCATTCGTTGAGGAGTCTTTTTATATTGTAAGTTCCAAGAAGGTAATTCATTCCCAGGAATAGCCGGAAGGACAATGACGGCTACTCGCGGATTTCCTGTTAGCGTGGACTCAATGGCATGATGTTTAAATGTACTAAAATGATGGTTATAAATCTTTATTTGAAAGCGTCTTGTTTATTTGCAAGTAACATCTTTTTCTGCAAAAAACAAGAATATTTTCACTGTACATACGCCGAATGACAGGTGAGTATTGGCATGAGTTTTAGGCTGGAGAACGACCGTAAAAAAAATTCGTATAAAAGAGAGCAATTTTCAACGAGCGCCTTACTTATTTTGATGCCCGTATACATAATAATGCCCCACAGCCACTAAATGGGGACTCAGGCAAAGGTGCACTATGGCCACCTAAGTTTAGATCGCAATCGTCAAGTCCGGGTCCCCATCTGAGCTCAACCTAGGCGGCAAAACTGAATAACGTGAATTGAAAGCAACAAATTCTTGAGCAAACCTAAATATTTGCGCAACTGTCGCAACCCCGTATCAATAATTGTACTTAGCGTAGGCATAGAGGGTAACATTATCCCTGAAAGTGTGTTGAAAAATGAAGGTCGAACTGGGGAAAAGTTGATTTCACAGGATGTTTACTGCCCTCAGCCAAGACTTCCCGTGGAAACAGTTGCCATGTATACAGCACAAACAGCCATAAGTATGCGTTTGTTGCTTGTCAACCTTTTGATGCGATTGCAATCTTGAAGATGATGGCACTGGTTCGAGACAATTTTCCGACGAAATGAAATTACATGGAGAACTAGGAAGTCAGTAGGCTGTGCGGAACAACGTACGGAATACTGGAAGTGTTGGGACTACCGTCCACGCTTCCGCGCCGCGTGTATAGCAGACGATGCGCCCGGCGGGGTGCAAATCTCGACTGCAGTCCCGTTAGTTGTCGAGACCGCCACTCTGGACACACTCCACCGCTGGCCGGTATGGGGAGCTGTGAAACTGAGTTCTAGTAACGTTGGCCGCAGGGGCCATGTCTATATCTAATCAAGCCTTGCTTTTAGGAAATTGGGTTGAAACTCGTTGACGCAACCGATACATCGAAAACAGGACCTAATGCATTGGGTATTTTTTGAATATAGGAAATGAAAAGTTTCCACAGAAAATTCGGGCTCACCCTTCAGATAGGCAGCTTGAAGGTAGGGCTCAGTACCATTTGTCACAGTGATTTGGACTCGTGATTTTCTGTCAAGTGCATACGTTTGATTAGCAGTTTGTAAACAGAATAACTCCCAGTTCATTATACTATCTGTGGTGAGCAGTTGCATGAAAAGTATGTATGAAACAGGGAGCCACTATTGATAGACCAGTCAGTATTGCATTTTCCTGCTTACTTAGAGGAGTGCATCGACGATGAGACCTTTACTTAAGCCTGAGAGGCAGAGGAAACCCGAATAGATGTTCTGATTTCGCAATCTGTCCTTGATAGCTATCTAAACATTAACATCCTCTCAAGACCCCCGAAAGATTCTACTGCAGTGGTACCAAATAGTCGCCAACTCTACAGATCTTTATGACTCAATACTGTTAGGTCTTTTCAGACAGAAATTTTATCTAACATGACCCCACTTCTGTAAGCGACATTACACTCTGCTGCCATAGCTTAAAATTGTTTCAAACCGAAAAATTACGACTGCACCTCGTAGACAGGGGATAATCAATATTATCAATGTTTATATTGTACTCACAGCTCAAGAAGTTCTTTTCCTTTGCCTCTGAAAACACACACAAAAATATTTACTCCGATTCCGACAACTATGATGAAGTCTTTTAGACAAGTTTATGTATCACTTCCAGACCTCTATTTTTTTCTTATTATTGTGAACATCAAGAATTGACCCGTTTGGAAACAAAGTAAATTATCAGTGCATCAAAAGAGTAGAGAACTCAGTAAATGGCTGCCGACATAAAAGAACAAGAATGGGCAAGCTTTTTTCAAGAATAAACTAATGATGTGGCGACATTACTATTTGATTTATAAACTATGGTTTGAGGTGGGGAGGATGCAGTTCTACTTGTCAAAGTTATCTTCTTGACTTTAAAAATTCGATATTCTATGCAGAATAACATGCGGTAGGTAGGTAGTCCTTTATGGTCTCATAATTTAAACAGTATCTAAAGTTGTTGCACGTCTGTATGTCAGGACACGTGATAAAAAATTGAAACACTCACGACACCTATAAGTATTTTCGTTAACGACGATTTATTGTTGTACAATAGCTTGTATTTAAGCTTTAGGTATGTCGCTGAGCGAACTTCGGTGTTTGTCCATAATTTGGCAGAGAGGATGGGTCCTTCGAGAAAGTTGTCGCGAGAAAGTCGTGAAATAAGCCGTGAACGACAGCGAATGCTCTCTGAACGTTTTATTTTCCTCGTCCGTAGTATGGATGGAAAAAATTAAGAATGGCAGCTGACATACATGCCATTTCAAGATGTGAAGAACATACAACTGGGCTCGGATGAAGATGTTTGATTTATAAGGGTTTAACGTCCCAAAGCGACTCAAGTTATGAGGGCAACCGTAGTGAAGGGCTGCGGAAATTTCGACCATTTTAGGTTCTTTACCGTGCACTGATATCACACAGCACACGGGCGCCTTTGCGTTTCGCCTCCATCGAAATTCGACCGACGTGGCCGGGATCGAACCCGCGCCTTTCGTGTCAGCAGCCGAACACCATAACCACTGATCCACCGCGGCGGCCCAGAAGATGTGGACGCCAGCGAATCCGAAGTCACTGTGCACAACGTGCAGAGAAACCGCAATGGTGCTTATAAGGCTTTCGAGCGCGAATTTATCGTGAACCATTGCGTTCTACGTAGTCGGTTTGTCTGAGGGCATCAGTGATACTTCAGTTTTCAGCCTCGTGCATATTTAAATTATTGATTTACAGCTAACATCGCAACGAATTTGCTAAAGAACGAGGAGATGCTCCAACTAACGCCATTTTTAAGGACTCCTGCTGCCGTATTATGTAACCTGTCTAATTAAAAATGGTCATTGCAAGTCCACCTGGTCCTATATCATTGGCCACTCAGAAACACCCGTTCTTTCAAGCGTTGTGGAAAGCGACCTAGACAATGGATGGAAGACGATCGGACGGCACCATTGGCTGCATATTGCAGCCAAAAACCAGGCAATGGTTAGATCCGATCGCCTACTTTTGACAGAGCGCTGCAATGCATCTCACCATTGGCTACTTATCGCAGTCAATGGCAGCCGAAGGTGAGGTCCAGTCCACAACTACCTAGTTCCCGGATGCTTTCCCCAGACGCTTGAAAGCCGCTGGTATATCTGAGTGACCAATAACAGAGGACCAGACTGACGCGAAATGGCCATTGTATAATTGACAGCTTCTAGAATACGGCCCTGGTAATCTGTTTATTTTATGAGGATCAGGCTCTAAATACAGACCGTAGAGACGCTATTCAGCATTTGAGCTGTCATGGAGGCAAAATCCTTGCGTTCTCTGTCACGAAACTCTGTGAATGGTTTAGAGAGCTGTGAGGACCTCAGCGTCACGTGACATGAGGTAACGAACTGCACGATGGCGTCAAATTTAAAAATCCATCACACCGAAGGAGCATGGAGGCTACGGCAGTATCGGCTTCGCTACAGGAGAGGGCAGGCGTAAGAGGGCCGTCAGTACGTCAGGTGGGTGGAGGACGTAGTAAATAAATAAAGAAACCCCTAATGGCCACGAGTGGGTTTAAAACCCACTGTGGATCGAATAGATCAACTTCGCTGTCCACTGCATTACGCGACTGCGCGATCGCTGCTTTTTTCAACATATTATTTAGGTGATGCAGTGTTGTTAGTGCATGAACTATCACGGACGTATAGGAAAAGTGGTAAATCAACACGTTAAAAAATTACACGCAGCTAAGCAAACAAGCAGAAGAAAAGTGGCAGTGCAGAGCGCATCAATACAACGTCCCTAATGCTACGCTACCGTGGCGGCCGAACATGCAACGTGTTGAACTGGTTGCTTGGTTGGCCTCAAATAAATATGGCACATACCCACCACGGAGGAGTGACCAAGAGAAAGGCGGTGAATTTCTGGAAGCAGGAGCGTTTAGTGGGGGAAAAGTAGTAGTATTAGCGGAGTAATAGAGTAACAGAGGAGTAATGGAGTAGTAGTAATAGAGGAGACAGGGGACTTAACTAGAAGATCGAAGACGAAAAACTGGCTTTATGCGCATATTCGATTACAACGCATGTAATGTTTCTACTGATGATGACAGACTACTCGGATGCTATATTCTTGAAGACGCAGCGCCCGTCGCACCAAGCGGCCCGAAGGACCTTTCAGTGAAGAAAGCCAACAAAGGGCGTGATGATCCGTGACGACGTCGAAAGGACGGCTGTACACGTAAGGGCGAAACTTGCCTAAGGCCCACACAATCACGAGACACTCTTTTTCAGTAACAGAGTAGTGAGACTCAGCCTTGGTAAGTCTGCAGCTGGTATAGGCAACGACATATTCGTCGTATTTATATTTGCACTGGGTGAGCACTGCACCGAGACCAATACCACTGGCATCCGTGTGAACTTCAGTCGGGGCCGCCGTGTCGAAATAACGCAATATGGGAGGTGCCGTGAGGAGACGACGTAAGGTGTTGCAGGCGCCGTCGCATTCGGGTGACCAAGCCAAAAAATCAACATTGTTGCCCAGCAGTTGAGTCAAGCAGGCAGCGATCGAAGCAAAGTTGCGAATGAAATGTCTAAAATTCAATGTTTATTTTTGTTTATTTTTTTTCCTTAAAGTGCCTGGAGGGTCTTTGGCTAAAAGCTGCTCATGCAGCTTGACTAAGGCCAAGAAGACCGTTACATAGCAGTATCAGTAAAAACACATTATAATTAAAACAGACATTTACCTCTAATTTGCAACAGTAATTACAAGTTTTGTACAAAATTCGGAGCACTGAAATTATACTAGGTAAATAACACAAGTCAGACATCAAACAAAGTACACGAAAAACACATTTCAAGAAAAGTGGCAAAAAAAACATTGTACAATTGATTTGCATGAAAAAAAGCACAAGAACAGAACAGAAAAAAAAACATAAGGTGTAACAATACAAAGTATTACCAGGGGAGAGCAATTACAAAAAACAAGACCTCAAACCTCTTCTATTCAAACCTAAAGTGTGAGTATTTTTGTTTATTATAAGTGGGAGGCTATGTGATAACGCTTGATACTTATAAAAAGTTCGGAACCGTGGGATTTCCCACAAATCTTTATTTCTTGTGGGTACGTTAGCGTCGCGGCGCTGCAGTGATGCTAATGACATTAGTTGGTTTATTGTAGTAAGGGAGGAAAAGTAAAATGTTTTCAATAGTCGGAATTCATAAATATCCTCAATACGAAGTATTTCAAAAGACCTGAAGGTACTTGTTGTAGTGGCCATTGGTTCCATATTGGCAATATGACGAATTATTCGCTTTTGTATAAGAGCAAATAAGAGCAGAGCCCTAGGAAGCTGCGAATTTCCTGAATAAAATCACACGCTGTCTCAAGGCATATTCCTTGGCGCTTGCAGAGAAAGAGAATGGGATCGGAATAGATAGAGGTAGCCCCAGTCAAGCGAGGGGGATCTCCAAGTTTCAGCGGCCAGTTTCTCGCGCTGCGCTCTGGATGTCATCGTCTTCATCAAGTTCCACCCGTGCACAAGTGATCCAAAACTCACAATTATTGCATTGCCCTCTAAAGTAGCATCAGGTGGCCCCAAGTTTTACGAAGGTGTTTGTGAAGTTGAAAAAGTAGCCGAAAATATTCTATATTTCTCTAACATTTTAGGCTCTTGGTATTATTGGACATCTATGACCCACAGTGAAAGCAGCTGTCAACGGTAGGAAAACGAACGTGATCGCGTACGCTTAGGAAGGATCGAAAATGACTTAAAAATACACTTGTGACCAATGGAGAGCACGCAACTTTTTTCGTGCTTCGTGATAACCTGTGCACTTTCTCAAAAATGGCGACGCACGGTCGCAGAAGGAGCAACTCCAAACTTAAAGGTCCGGTCTCCTCGCCTGACTAACGGCGATGCGTGCCCGGAGGGAGTGAGGGTGAGAGTGCGTTTGTACTGTTGCTGCAACTTGTGCTTAAGTGCCTGCTTTGGCGCGAGGTGACTAAGAGATGGGCCGTGCCCTACAAATGCATTAAACGTTGTCTGTCAGCCTGGACCATAGTTCAACTTCAAAGACGTTCTCCTGCGCGAATCTATGGTAGACACCCCTCGACGAGCTATGGCCCTGCGAGGGGTCGTACGTAGACTTCGGGACGGCGTTGTCCGGAGAGCCCCAGAAAAAAAAAATTGTGTTCCCGTCTTGTTGCCTCTCTCATGTATTAGCCCACTTTTGTTGTATGGTTTCGTTGTCTACTGTAGCTTCCGTCTAATATTCTTTTCAATGTATTGTGGTGTTTGGTAGGTCAATATGACTCCTTGCTATACAAAGATTGCTTTTGGAACTATAACTCTGAGTCATTGACCAGCTTTCGACGCGCGAATGCTGGGCACACATCGCTCACTCTTCTTTTGGACTTAGTAGCTGGGACTTAGACGCTGAGTCAAGGGCATCTCCTGGGAGACCAGAGCCGGTACATCAACATGCTCTGAGGGTATCTGGGAGTACACATGACCATTGCGCATTGGTGACAATTTCTTGCGTCCGCAACATGACTTTTGGTGAAACTAGGCTCAGAGAACGGAGAACGAGACTGGGTAAGTTTGCGAAGTGACTATAATGAGAGAGAGGTGCAGAGCGATATTTAGAGGTGCTGCGCTGAACCGATTAGGGCCCTTTCATCAAGTAAAGGTATCCGTTTCCTCGAAAAAATCAGTCTGTAAACATGATTATTGAAAGGGTTGAGCCTGGCATTCACATAAGGGTGTACGAAGCACAACTGCGGAAATTGGTGAACCAGGCAGAAAAGTGGATCGTGAATAGGCAGAGAAATAGGGAAAGAGCTCGATAAGAAGCCGAGACCGAAAGAGGGAGGCAAGGAGAAGAAAGAGACGAGCGTAGGAGAGACGTGAAGAAGCAGAAAAACTCACGTAGGAGTGCGATGTAGAATTTGAAAGAGAGCGAGGTTTCTTTCAAAGGAAGCGTGCCGAAGTTGTCCGATTAAGGAATATGAGTAATGCTAGTGAGCTCACCTCCACACAGGCTGGGTGCAAGAATAAAAAGATTTGTTCAATTCGGTAAAAACAAAAAAGGTTGTATTTAGCTATAAATGTTAGAGTGCTTCCGCACCAACCGATTACTACATTTGCAATTGCAGATATTGGAGGCCATATTGGAATTAGGCTTCTTCAGGCAGCTCTGGATGTAGCTGCTACTAACACGGTAGATATCAGTGAGAATGCGAAGATAGCTGTCGCGTGGGAGTGTACATTCAGGAAACCGCTTGAAGATGAAGAAGGAAGTTCGAGCTCTGGTGAGAAGTCAGTGTGCTGCGCGCCTCAGAGCTGCAGTGGTGACCGTGAGAGAGAGCGGTCAAGTTGCATATAATCTGAAAGTTCCGACGAAAATATAGGCATACAGAGCACTAGAACTGTAAATTTGTAAACGGTTGCCAGTGAACGATTGAGTAGCGAGGAGGCATTTCCTTCTGAGGCAAGGAAGCAAATTCGCGGCGCTGTGAGAGTCGAGAGTGTGTGCCTAGAACGCAAGTGTTCAGGGAAGAACTCTGCGTAGAACACCATTCATGTGAACTAGTGAATAAAAGTAGAGAAAACAAACTCGAAAAACCAAGAAATTGAGTTATGAGTAACTTCAGAGCCGTGCTCAGGGAATTGTACACGCGGAAAGATTGCAAGGAAAAAAAGAAAGAAGTAATCAAAAGGAAGCGGAAGTTCAATTCAGGAAAATGAAATAGGTCTGATCGAGAGGCTCCATCACGACAGAACAACTTGAGATTATGTTAGTTTAATTGGAGGGGAGCTTTCCCCTAAAAAGTGTTCAGATAAAAAAGGGAAATGTCTGAAGGCTACCAATACAGGTAAGGTCGGACTGGGTAGGTGAGGAACTGTGTCGGAGCATAGGCAGTAGCCCAGACAAGGGAGCAGAGGTAGGAGAAAGATATTTGAGTCCCAAAAAAACGCTAAGGCGCCCGTGTGCTGTGCGACGTCAGTGCACGGTAAAGATCCCCAGGTGGTGGAAATTATTCCGGAGCCCTCCACTACGGCACCTCTCTCTTTCTTTCTTCTTTCACTCCCTCCTTTATCCCTTCCCTTACGGCGCGGTTCAGGTGTCGAACGATATATGAGAAAGATACTGCGCCATTTCCTTTCCCCCAAAACCAATTATTAATATTAGTCCCAAAGAAAAGCTCAAATACAAAGAAGAGAAAGAGCACAACTTTCACAGTACACCCAAGGACACGTCAAAACCTGATTGGATAAAAAATCTTTGAGCGTGTACCAAGACGCGGGAATTTCGAATTGACCAAAAACTGACCAAGGCTGGCAGATGTGCAGCACTGTTGAAAATCGTGTCTTTGGAATTCTAAAATTTGATATGGCTGTTACTAATGGCTAGCTGAAAACATGTAATTACAACTGTGTGTCCTAGTTCTGATAGGTGAAAAGTTAAGTATATAATCTACTTCATTAGCTATTCCTGGTTTTCTGTGCCCGCCTAAACTGCCATTGCTATGCCGAAAAACACACTGGGACATCAAAAAGCCTACGTTTAAAAATGTGTGGCGGGCTTCAGTGAAACACCTGCTGTGCTCCATGCGCTTTGGCTGAAAAAAGACAATTATTGCACAGGCTACGCAGAAGCTGGGGCGATTGGCATACACTAGAATGTTCAAACATTTTATTCATATAAGCTTCAAACATGAGCGACAGAATCCAATGCATGTTAGAAATATAGAAACTAACATCATTTCTTTCATACACCAAAACAAAATGCTTTAATCACCCCTCGAGGCTATAAGTGAATTACTTAAAACGTGTATATTATGTTAGAGCTAACAGCTTCTTATTCTTGTACATTTAGGCTTTAGATTTACGTGTTTCAACTGATATATGTGTTAGTATCGAATACGAGCTCGCATCGCGAATTCTTTCATTTTATACTTTATATTGCTTTAATATTGATCGGAATGAAATATATCCGGTACTCATGACAATCGGTTTCTAATAGTGAGCTCGTATTTATGGTCATATCTATTGCATACTAAATCCACTGTGAATGTCATACGAGAGATGTCGTTATGCGTCTTCCGAGATGTGTTTCGCAGATCTTGCTCAGGAAAAGAAAATCAGATAGCACTTACATAAAGTTCGTCTCTAGCGTTCGGCGAGCTCCTTTGCTAGTTTTGGACAGGTATTTGGAAATCAGGCAGTTGGGAATTTGGTCTTCGATTCCCGGAGAAAACATTAGCAGACGAAGAGTATCGTGTTTGCGCACCATCTAGAAAGTACACATGCGTTGATTTTATAGCAATTCAAAAATTGTGCTTCAAAAATTCAACACAAAAACACTCAACGATCGTTTTCCGCGATAATTACCGAAGCTGATATGCTGGTCATCATATTTTATTCAAAATGCATTATTTCCAAAATGTATGGATTCTACTGCTGATCTCAATTTTTGGGCCTTGAAATGTAGATTCATTTTTGTCAGGAATAAAGAGAGATTTTTGCTAAGAACCTGAACCTTTGCATAATTAGCTCAGGCTTGTATTTGTTTCAGTCTGTGCTGACTTTAATCTGTCAACGTTCAGCATATTGTACGCGCGGCAGTAAGAGATAACATGCTCCCTGCTGCAAAAACGGCTTATTTGCGGAGGGTAAATGGTTTCATCGATGTGTAGTTAACTGGTAGGATAATATTTCGGTCGTAGAACAACAATTCAATACATTTTAATCTCGCCGAATTTCTTAATGTTTGCTTTGGAGAGGCGCCTATGAAGAAAATGAGTAATTTTCCACCGCACTGGGGAAACTGGAACTCCTTTTCGCTGTTATATTTTCTTCTGGGCGCCGGTTAGCCTTTACGAGATTTTTCAGTGGTGTTAAACGTGGCCTGCTAAACCAACGTAAACGGGCGTACGTTTTCTCAATGCCAACGTACATTGTGGAGGACTGCCTCATACCTGTTATAGACCTTATCAAGTGAAATGGCAACACACTACTTTGACCAGGCTCGAAAGCTAGCCGTACAAATTGTAAGAGTAGCTCATAAAAACATTTTTCATCATCAAAAAGCCTCCCGAGGCTACCGGGCCTGCTATTCTGCCGTCTAATGTTATAGCCGGCAACTTCATTCTCAGTTAGCTTGTGAATATACTACACCGAAAGTTTCAGTCAGCTTAAAAATATTTCTAAGCGATATCACACTTCCAGTCGCAAACTAATAACAGTGATAGATATATGCTGCGATCCCAAACAATATAGCACAGAAACTACAAAATAGTTGCAGAAACTACTAAGATAGTTGTGTATGAAGTGTGAGACCATTAGGCATGATGCTTACTACTCAAATAGTGCCAAATGGCTTTCCTTTTTTCTGTGGCATCTTATATCGCATTACGTGTGTCATAGAAAATCGTTTGCAGTAACTCGTCCTCTGTCACCGAAAATAACCCAGTTGGTGGCTTCTTTGGTGAGCGCAAAGGTCGAATTATGGTTTCTACTGGTAAGGTAGATTCCCTCGATAAACACCATTCCTATCCTGTACTTATGCAGCCTCATCCACCCTTCCAGATACCAACCCACTTGTCCCCGGAGCAACGGTAAGCCCACGCTATTCCACATTCTCTGGAGTTCTCTGAGAAACCCATGAAACCTTAGCATCGTAGGTATCATACAAATATTGGGGGCAGCCCTGAGAGTAATGGTCTGGAAGACCAATGTCAGATAATCCGGCTTCAGAGAGCAGCGCAATGCACCGGAGTCGTCAATTAAGGGGTGTGCCCATTTCACACATCCAATATTTAAAAATCCTTTAAAGTTATATCAAAAGACTCCGATAAACGACAGCCAGAACAGGGTCTTTGCTAGTTAGGTTCGCTACATTAGCGGCCGTTAGAGGAGCTTCATGCGCGTCTACGGTGTTAGGCAGCGGCAGGCGAGTCGGCATTTACAAGCTTCGTTTCAGGTCGATAGAGCAACTTGTGCTCATGAGCGGCCAGTAAGAGACATCATCGCAG